>CM034147.1:42384629-42431594 GCA_019776745.2 Taxus chinensis
CTTTGTATATATGTATTGATCCACAGACATTCCCTTTCCATAGTTGATTATGATATCAGACTGATGATGTACTCAATTTCATTTCCATTGTATTCTTATTATGGAAACTTAACTTAATCGATGTTCTAGGTTTTGTTTGTAGGCTATGGGAACTAGGTGAGTTAGGTATGGTTGAGGTAATGTAGGCATGATAGAGTCAGTATGAATTTATAAGGTTTAGGCATGATGGAGTCAGAAATTTCTAAGTGTTGTTGTGATGGAAATTAGGTTGTGTTAGGCATGGTTGAGTCATAGTTAGGCATGAATTGTCAAAATAGTGGTGTTGTGGAAGTTAATTGGTTTTTATGCATGGTTGAGTAGAAAATTTTCTAAGTACTATTTTTATGGAAATTCTGTGTTGTAGATATTGTTTGGTTAAATTTCCAAGTAATTGATATCATGAAAATGGTAGATGATTTTAGGATGTGGTTGATTTTGTAGCATGGTAAGTATGATGAAATTATGTGTGTTTGGTTATACATTAAGTTCCAATTTATTGTGTAGATGGAAAATAACTAGGTTATGATGTGTGTGTAAAGGGGGGAAATAGTTAGGGGAGAGAGTGGCTAAGCTAACCTCTAAGGGACCCATGACCTTGGAGTGCTTCCTACATAGCCCCAATGAAAAGGGGCCTTAGGCCAATGTAGTTATCCCATAGGATAGGAAAGAATATGATGAGGTAGATGGGTAGGTTGGTCGGTTTAGGAATGATTGAGTCTAGGTCATTTAGGCATGGTTGAGTCTAGGTTGTTTAGGCATGGTTGAGTCTAGGTCGTTTAGGCATGGCTGAGTATGTAAAATGGCTTGATGATAATAGATGAGGAATTTTGAGATATGTGGAAGGAGAAGAAATCCCAGAATGTAAGTGTCGAAGCTCTAGTCATGTATATTAGAATCAATAAGTAAGAAAAGAGGAAAACAATAAAAGAGGAAAAATGCTTCAAAATTGGCAAGGACCATAGTGAGAACACCGAGGATGGGTTTATGAACTTTAACCCCTAAAGGAAGTGCATGATTTACTTTTATAAGGGTGAAAGAAGTTACATGATCATGAAGTGTTGCATGTGTGACATGTCCCTTGATTAGGTAGAAGAAGAGAAAGGAAGGAAGGTGAGGTGGAGTGGTTTGTTTAGCATAACCTTGTTGTGAGAGAGTACGCCCCTTCTATAAGATACCCAAAACCATAATAGGAAAGTCCATAACTAAGAAGTTGTATTGTTCTTTTTTAAATTTTCTTTCATAGACTAATCGATGTGGGAAGTCTATGTGGGATGAATAGAATATATATTTGACATCTTTGTGGAGCTGATCGATGCGGGAAGCTTCAGAATATGTTTATTTTATTTTTGCAGAAACAATCTTCTCCTTTGATAGACTATGTATAATAGGGCTAGCTTTTTATAGCTGTCCTTGAGGAAGCAGTCTATTTATAACAAAAAGATAGAAAGGCAGATGTCATTTTTGAGGGAATCATCTATTTACAAGAATTTTGACTCAAGGAGTTAAATTTGAAAATTCCATATATTACTTTTGATTTTTTTGGACTTTTAGGTCATGGAAAAGACTATAAAGGAGTATAGGCTTCTTTTATGAAGGAAAAACCATAGCACACAAAGGTTAGCTATGAAATAGAGGTTTTAAGTGACGAATGACCATGGGATTCCATCTTGAAAATGAAGAAAAGTATCCATGAGAATCATGCCATGAGTAGAGTCGGGGTACTCATATTTAAGATAAGGCTGAAAGGTTATGGATAATCACAAAATCCTGGTGTAGTCGTTGGCCCTTAAAAGAGGTAGATGAAATGAACAGTTACTCAAGGTATGAGTGTGTAATAAACAAAAGGTGATATAGTACTTGATTCAATAGTAAAATGGTCGAAGATGTAAGGCGTTAAGGGGCTCAGGCTTTGGTTTACCTTTAAGAGAATACAAATGATAAGCACCTGATCCATAGGTATGAGTGACGATATATGGTCCAAGCCAATAAGGAGAAAAATTTCCCCTTTTACTTTTCTCATATTTTTGACATGTTTATTTTCCTTCAAGACAAGTTCTCTAACCTTGAAGGTTCATCCATGGTCACATTTTTCATAGGCACGTTTGATATGGTTTTGGTAGATTTGAAGGTGATTGAGATCATTTAAATGATGTTCATCTAGAAGCTCAAGTTGGGCCAAACAGTCTTGGAAAAAGTTGTCATCATTGAGCATGTCTTTCAGTGAGATATGAAGTGATGGAATTTAGACTTTGAGAGGAAAGACAACCTCTATACTGTAGAACAAAGAGAAAGGTGTATCAGCTGTGGAGGTATGAATTCTAGTGCGATAAACACAAGGAAAAATGAATGTGCGTGTGCCAATCCTTACCAATATTGTCGACTAATTTCATAAGAATTTTGTTAAGAGTTTTGTTAGTTAATCCAGCTTGGCCATTTATTTGAGGGTAATAAGGTGAAGAAAAACTAAGTTGAATGTCAAAGGTGTAACAAATTTTGCATAAGGTTTTGTTTTTGAATTGTTTTCCATAATCAGTGATGAGGCAGTGAAAAACACCAAAGTGACAATGATGTGATGGTTGATGAATTCAGAAATTTTCTCAAATTTTTTAGAAATGAGAGGTACAACTTCCACCCATTTAGTGTAATATTAGGTCACAGTGATGATCCATTGATGGCGTTGAGAATAATGAGGGATAATATCTCTAATGATATCTAAACCCAATTAGGAAAAGGACAAAGGTCTCTGACGACCTGTAAAGTGTGACTAGGGGTGTGGTGAAGATTAGTGTGTTGCTGACATTTCACACAACATTTTACATAGTCACAACAGTCTTGGTTTAAGTTTGGATAGTAGTATCCGAGGTGAAGGACGCACTTAGCAACAATGAGGCCATTGAAATGACCACAAAAAATCCCATCATGAACCTGTTGTTGCAAATCAGTAGCACACCTGGATGTAAATCAGGTTTCTAAGTTGATGTTTCAGGCATCCAGTGTGATTGCACAACATTGAAACCTCTCTCCAAGTGTGGGACTTATAAAATGAGAGAGGAATCTCTAGATTAGAGGCTGGTTCCTCAAACTCCTCTGATCAGATCTGTTATTTGCACAATTGTAGAGGTTTGAATCCTAATCCTACTCTAAATTCCAAGGGGACAGAGATAGAAAGTGCAAAAATTGAAACTAAACTAATAGGTGATACACCAAAGGAGTGGTGAACACTTCTTGTTCATGAAAATTGACACAATTTCATAAACTGCAACATGAAACATCATACATAGGCTGATAAGATGCAATTAGAGGTCTGAAATGAAGCAAGACAATACAAACAAAGGACTAAAAATTGATCACAGAGTTTGCACTGTCATTTTTCACTGTCAAAATCCTTGCATGTACAACATCAAAGAGGTAGAAACCTGTTACAATCATGAATAAGGTCTGATACTTGCAAAAATCACTTGTTGAAGGTGAAAGAAGAAGCTTGCTATCAAAAAAAAATGTTCAACCTCAAAAAATGAGACAAATCTGGCTTTTACAATGCATGGGTTGAGCCCAGGAGAGAGAAAACATGTAAAAAATGTGAAAGCCATTCCCCATTAAATGAAGATGCATTAAAATAGCATGGGTATCCTTACAGACCCATGCCTTGACATTTTTCACCATGCTGAAGAAGAATGCGACCCATTTTGCATTAAAACTGGTTGTTGAAATGTCATTTCTAGCCATTACCACGTGCCAGAAGAATTTTTTGATTTTATCTCTCCAAACTCAACCAAAATGCAAAATTTACCTCATAATCATGTAGATAATTTCACCAGCTTTCCATTTATATAAAGAACGTGAAAATCCGAGCTCTGGATCGAAAGATATGGCGATTTGAAAATTTAGGGCAAAAACAGGCCAAAATCGGATCGGCAGGCAAAAGTTTGAATATTTACCCATTTGGTCTTTGGAATTTTTTTCAATTTTTTCCCGCGCTCCACCACTCCAGGTGCCATATGGCAGCTTCCTTTTGTTCGTGGGCCTCCTAAGGGAAAATTTCCCACAAAAACTCCGCCGAGCCATAACTTGAAAAATATGAGGAGTTAGGAGGAAAACTTTACCTTTCTGGAAAGCTGAGAGAGAGCTCTATCCAATTGTGCCATTTTTAGAAAGATTTGAGTGCCTAAAAATCAAAACTAGAGACTGAGGCACAAGAGAGGTAAGAACACAAGGAGTTAGCCATAAAAATGAGTAGGGGCACATTTTGGATAACAATTTTGGCGACTCAGGGGGGTCATCTGCCTACTAGATGAAGATACCAGTTGCCTGAAGCAGCCCATTGGGCATGGAGTCATAAAATTTTCTGTTTGGAACCCCAACTGACTTAGAATGTTGTAAGGAGGAAGATGGAATATCACTTGATGGAAGCAAGGACTGCAAAACATGTCCAGGGGTTGCAAGCCTATGCCAAAGCACTTAGGGAAAGTAAAACAACCTACAGCAAAACAATGTGCACAAGCACTTGGAGGAATGAAAACCTAAGCTAATATTTACAAGGTGGAGAATTTCCCTTTAGTAGCAATGCTTTAGATAGATTCCATTGACTAGAATCTGTAGTTCTTCACCATCCAATGAAGACAATTGGAAGGCATTGTTGTCCTTACACTTTGTGACCATGTATGGGCCACTCCAAATGGCATCAAATTTTGAATGCCTTCCCGGTTTTTCTCTATCTGCATCCCATTTTAACACTAGATCTCCAACTTGGAAAGATCTACTCTTGGCCTTCCTATCAAAGGTCTTCTTGATCAAAGCTTGATCCTTCTCCATTGCTTGGTATTCCTGATTTCTGATCTCTTAGAGCTCCATCAACTATGCATATCTCACCTCCATGGGCCCAAACTCTAGCAACTCTAACTACTTCATGAGTTCTAATGTTGGCAACTCAAGTGACATGGGAAAGATTGCCTCTCTTCCATAAACAAGCCTGAATGGAGAGTTACCTATGGATCTCTTGGGAGTTATCCTATCAGCCCATAAGAATGATTTTAGTTTGGTATGCCAAGACCTATGATTCTCATCAAGAGTCCTCCTAATTATCCTCAACAAGTTCTTGTTTGTAGATTAAGCCTGGCCATTACCCTGAGGGTAGTAGTTTGATGAAGTACTTAAGTAGATCCTGTTCTTGACAGCCCACTCAGTCACTTTGGATCCAATGAATGCTAATGCATTATCTGAGATTATTATAGCAGGTATGCCAAATCTGGTTACTATCCCCTCATAGAAGTCTAAGATGCTAGAATCATTTGCTTCCTTGAGTGCTACTGCTTCAGTCCACTTGGTGAAGTAGTCCGTGGCTGTCAAAATCCACTTATGCCCTTGGCTTGAATTGGGATTAATGACTCCAATGGAGTCCAAACCCCATTGCATGAATGGCTGGTCAACTGAAATTGGATGCAATGGAATGGCAGCAAGCCTCTCTTTACCTATGAAGAATGCACAATTCTTGCACCTTTTGATCCACGCAAAGCAATCACTGAAAATCTTGGGCCAATAATAACCAACCTTCATGATTTTTAGAGCTATCACTCTTGGTGCAAAATGACCACCATCTGGTCCACCATGGAACTCTTCCAACACCCTATGAATTTGATTTGTGCTAATGCATCTCAGCAACACTCCATTCACATCTTTCTTGAACAAAACACCATCTACTATGGCATATGGGACAGCCTGCAATCTAAAGTGTCTTCTTTGGGTTTTGTTCATCTCTGGAGGGCATAGGCCTGTGCTTAGGAAGTGCATTATACCTTGGGTCCAGCAAGGAGTGGGGACATCATTATCCTCTTCTTGAGTGCTACCTTGCACATGGCTGTCTTGAACTGTCAAAACAACCTCTTCTTTATTTCATACTCCTTTTTGCTTGCCTAGAATCAGCTGCTCACATAATCCTTTTCCTCTTACCAGCTTGGTGACCTTGATCTCAATGTCATACTGCATGACACGAGTGATCCAACCTACCATTTTCTCATTCAAATCCTTGTTGAGGAGGAAGTCCTTTACTCCCGCATGAGAGACCAATAACTGAACCTTGTTGTTTGAGACTAGATGCTTGAATTTCTTCAAGCTTCTGATTACTGCAAGTACATGCTTCTCAATAAAAGAATATCTCACCTCATAGTCATCTAGGCTTTGGCTGAAGAAAGAAATTGGCTGATCATCATTGTCCTTGTTCTGCTATACCAAAATGGCAGAAATGGTATCATTACCCCCAAATGCATAGAGGATGAAATCCTTGGAGAAGTCCGGGTTGATGAGAGTTGGTGCTTGAGAGATGGCTTCTTTGATTACTTCAAAACTCTCCTTGCCTTCTGCTATCCATTTGAAAGCCATGCTTTTCTTCAACATCTTGGTGATAGGTTTGACAAGGGCTGCAAAATCTGGGACAAACCTCCGACCAAAATTTATTCTCCCCAAGAAAATCTGAAGTGCCTTCTTGTCGATTGGCAATGGTAGTGCTCTTATGGCTTCAATTATCTTTGGATCAATTGCTAATCCTTCTTTGGAGACAATATGGCCAAGGAGATTTCCTTCATGTGCTAGGAAGATACACTTCTTAGGATTCAAAGACACTCCAAATCTCCTACACCTTTGGAAGACTTGTCTCAAATGAGAGAGGTGGTCTGCTGCATTCTTTGAAAAAACAGTGATATCATCAAGATATATCGGCACCATGTTGTTAATCAAACCTTTGAACGCCATGTCCATTGCTCTTTGGAAGGTAGCTCTAGCGTTGGACAACCCAAATGGCATTTTCCTGTATGCATAAGTTCCCCATTTGGTTGTGAAGGTTGTCTTGAACTGATCTTCTTCCTTCACCATAATCTGATTGTACCCTGAGTATCCATCAAGCAATGAAAACCTTTCGGAGCCAGCAACAACTTGTAAAATCTGCTCCATAGAAGGAAGTGGGTAATGGTCCTTGAGAGATGCTCTATTCAAATCTCTGAAATCAACACACAATCTGATCTCTCCACTCTTCTTTCTGACTGGAACTAAGTTGGAAACCCAACTAGAATGCTTGATTGGGAATATGATTCTTGACTCAATCAACTTGTTCAATTCCTTCCTCATGAGAGGTTCCATGTGTGGATTGACTGGCCTTTGTTTCTTCCTGATGGGCTTAGTATTTGGATCCAACTCAATGGTGTGCTGAGCTAACTTGGGATTGAAACCTTTCAAATCTTCATAGCTCTAAGCAAACACATCAGGGAACTCTTGACATAGCTGTATAAACTCATACCTTTCTTGTTTAGTTGTCATCTTTCCAATTTGCAATGGTTTGTTCTCTTCCACCAATATGGATACTGAATCTTCTCTCTTGACCTGAATGTTTGCTTTCTCTTTACTAAATTGATCATTGGGATTGAAAATGGACTCCAAAGTGATAAGTCCCTTGGGCAGCTTGTTAGTTCTCAGCTGTACCACTTAGTCACCATACTGTTGCTCCAACTTTTCCTAATTTTTAGCTGAGAACTCAGCTTCTTGTAAGAAATGGATGATTTGATGGTCATTCTCAAACACTTGCCAACTTACATTTTTATCCGGCATTGAAGGCCTCAAAATCACATGGATGTTTGGCTGTACCTTGTCCTTTTGAATGCTTTCCACAATTTCAAAGGCTGCCCCAACTGCTGCAAGCCTGTTAGCAACTTGGTTTTCTTTTCTAGGAATGGATTTTATGCTAAAGCCCTCAAAATCTTCAATGAGGTCCCACACCCTGTTCTTGTAGCACTTGAGCAGATTATTCTTGAAAGCATATTGCTCCTTAACTTGGTTTACAATCAATTCACTGTCACCAAAGACTTGCAAGTTCTTTATTCCTCTCTTTATTGCCCAATGCATCCCTTGCACCAAGGCTTCATATTCAATAGTGTTATTGGAGCATGCAAACTGAAATCTAAAAGTTGAATAGTACTTTAATCCTTGAGGTGAAATAAGCATAGCTCCACCTCCTGCACCTTGTCTACTCCTTGATCCATCAAAAAATAGCTTCCATACCTCATTGTCATCCTTGTGGTTTGGCTTGGTGATGCTAGGAATGGGCTGATCTTCTTGATGTATGCAATAGACCCCTAGCTCAGATTCTTCTACTTCTTGATAAGGATCAAAAGCATGCACCTTGTTTGCTTATTCATCAACCGTTAGATCCAGGATGCTTCCAACCTTGGTGTTAGCTTCATCAGTGCTTGGGTGATCTTCTTGATCAAATTTCGAACAGTTGGCATTGATCTGACTTGGAGTGTAGGGCTCAATGTCGAAGTTTACAATAGGTTCATACTTGATTGTAGCTTTGGTTCCATACCTCATTCTGAACAGCATGTGTGACCAATCAACAGACAAATATCCTCCAATCTTGGTTGTGAAATCTCTTGACAAACATAGGGCAAAGAGTGGTGGAAGGTCTATAACTAATACATCTTGTAAAACAACAAAATTTGGACATGCATGCAAGGTAAGACTCAAGTTTCTAATCACCCCAACTGTTGTTACTGCTGTCCCATCCAACTACACTACCCCTTTGGATATGGATTCATATTGAAGTCCTAGCTGATCAGCTATTTGCTTGGGCATCACTGAGCTACTTGCCCCAGAATCAATCATGCAATTGTGCACCAATTGGTTTCCAATGATTAATGAGACATAAAAAGGAGGGGGCTTCAACATTTTACCTTGCTGTCCTCCATGATTCCCTTCAGGCTGGGCAGCATTTGTGAGCACCTTCTCTTACATTTGGACTTGCTGATTTGAAGTTGGCCATTCCTTCATGGCAGCTTGTAGCAAATCTCTCTAGCCTGGGATAGATAGGGATTCCCACATTGATATATTTACATTTGTCTTCTTCATCTGATCAATGATACTAAATGGTGATGAAGGATCTCTTTGTTGTCCCTTGGTTTGCATATTCATCCCTTGCATGTGGGTTGCAACAACTGGTATTTGAGTTGGTCTAGGAGCTTTTCTTGGCTGCCCTTGTGCATTTACAACTGGATTTTGTTTGCCAACCATTTGTGGAGCCATAAAAGGTTGTGGATTGGTTAGAGCTAATGGCTTTTCTTCACCCAAATTCTTTCTTTTTGACCTTGTGTTGGCTGCAAAACTTTGGGAAACTATCTGGTTCATGCCACAAAAATCTTCTACCTGCTAGTTTACAAGTGTGGTATCATTTGGGGCTGATTGTTGTTGGAATTTTTCTTGTTGTTGGTCATTTCTTTGACTACCCTCACCCTCCACACCAGTAGTTATCACCATTAATGCTTGATTCAAAGCACCGTTGAAGCACATAGATTGGTTGTGAGGTTCATTGCATGGAAAACACCAATCATACTCCTGAGCAACATTGTTTTGTGTTGGCACCAATGCCTTAGAGGTAGATATAGCATTTGGATTATAGAGCTGAAATGGTCTGTTGGTAGGAGACCTTGCTTGATTTAGATTTGCAGCTAGATTGGGTGGTCTATGAGGTTGATATGGTTCCCTGTTAGGTTGAGCTTGAGGCTGGAAGGAAGGTCTAAACCTTTGGGCTTGTTGCCTCTTGAGAGTAACCAACTCATTACCTAAATTTTGCAATTGCTTCATGACTTCTTGAACCTCATTTGGGGCACTTGGAGATGGAGTAGAAGCTTCATTTGAACTCTGATTTCTAGGAGTGGGAGAAGGAGCTAAATTAGGTGCTTGATTAGTGTTTGGGCTCTCTAAACTTGGAAACAATGGCATGGGAGGTCTAGGGGCTAGTTTTCCAGCTTGGATCAAACAATTTTCAGCCCTAATGGCAATGCTATAAGCCATAGGGATATTTATGCCTCCCATGGACTGAATCAACATAGAAATATCAGAATTTAGAGCTTTGAGATAGTAAAGAAAAGCACCTTCTGCTGTTGGCCTGACTGCCACTGGAATTCTCTCCCAAGTCCTTTGAAATCTGAAATTAAAATCAGTCAGCTACTCATTGGGAGCTCTTTTGATAGTTGTCAGCTGCTCCAAAAGGGACAAGTTGTCTCCCTTTTCCCCAAACTACTCATGGAGGGCTATACATAGCTGATTCCAATTTTGAATAGAACCTGAGGCAAGAATCCTTAACCATTGCAAAGCTTTCCCATTTGAATGAGGATGCCAACAGTTTGACAACAACTTGCATCTCATTGATCTTATGGATTGCACAAATGTTAGCAATGTCCTTAACATGATCACCAGGTGAGGTCTGATTTTCTCCAGTGAAGTATGGAATGTTCTTCAATGCTGTAACTAGGATTGGATTTTGTGCATTGAGAGCAAGTGGGCTGCTGCTAGTGAAATTGACATAAGGGTTGTTTTGTGCCATTCTAATTGGTCTTAGAACCCTTGTTGATTGAATGAAAGGCCTACCAGGTGGAGGAGTTGAGAGAGTTCTGTTTGGTGGAGATGGAGACCTTTGGATTCTCCTCCCACTTTGCCTTATTCTTGGAGATAACTACAGATATTCAAACAACACCTATTCCTCTCCAGCTCTTGACCTTGAGTTGATTCTTCTCATGAGTTTTCAGGTCTGCACTGCCAAAACCAGCTTATTCTTCCCCTTGGAGTCGCCAAATGTGTAATTTATAGCTCTTTTAAGCAAGAAAATTGCAGCATATGCACATCAACTTTGTTGTAATGAAAATGAGACCTCTAAGGTCCCACCAGGCATGCCAAAAATGTTGTTGCAAATCAGCAGCACCCCTAGATGCAAATCAGGTTTCTAAGTTGATGTTTCAGGCATCCAATGTGATTGCACAACATTGAAACCTCTCTCCAAGTGTGGGACTTGTAAACTGAGAGAGAAATCTCTAGATTAGAGGCTGGTTCCTCAAACTCCTCTGATCAGATCTGTTATTTTCACAATTGCAGAGGTTTGAATCCTAATCCTACTCTAAATTCCAAGGAGACAGAGATAGAAAGTGAAAAAATTGAAACTAAACTAATAGGTGATACACCAAAGGAGTGGTGAACACTTCTTGTTCATGAAAATTGACACAATTTCATAAAATGAAACATGAAACATCATACATAGGCTGATAAGATGTAATTAGAGGTCTGAAATGAAGCAAGACAATACAAACAAAGGACTAAAAATTGATCACAGAGTTTGCGCTGTCATTTTTCACTGTCAAAATCCTTGCATTTACAACATCAAAGAGGTAGAAACCTGTTACAATCATGAAGAAGGTCTGATACTTGCAAAAATCACTTGTTGAAGGTGAAAGAAGAAGCTTGCTATCCAAAAAAAATGTTCAACCTCAAAAAATGAGCCAAATCTGGTTTTTACAATGCATGGGTTGAGCCCAGGAGAGAGAAAACATGTAAAAAATGTGGAAGCCATTCCCCATTGAATGAAGATGCATTAAAATAGCATGGGTATCCTTACAGACCCATGCCTTGACATTTTTGGCCATGCTGAAGAAGAATGTGACCCATTTTGCATTAAAATTGGTTGTTTAAACGTCATTTCTGGCCATTACCACGTGCCAGAGGTGTTTCTTGATTTTATCTCTCCAAACTCAACCAAAATGCAAAATTGACCCCATAATCATGTAGATAATTTCACCAGATTTCCATTGATATAAAGAACGTGAAAATACGAGCTCTGGATCGAAAGATATGGCGATTTGAAAATTTAGGGCAAAAACAGGCCAAAATCAGATCGGCGGGAAAAAGTTTGAATTTTTACCCGTTTGGTCTTTGGAAATTTTTTCAAATTTTCCCTGCGCTGCGCCACTCCAGGTGCCATGTGGTAGCTTCCTATTGGTCATGGGCCTCCTAAGGGAAAATTTCCCACAAAAACTCTGTCGAGTCATAACTTGAAAAATATGAGGAGTTAGGACGAAAACTTTACCTTTCTGGAAAGCTAAGAGAGAGCTCTATCCAATGGTGCCATTTTTAGAAATATTTGAGTGCCTAAAAATCAAAAATGGAGATTAAGGCACAAGAGAGGCAAAAACACAAGGAGTTAGCCACAAAAATGAGCAGGGGCACATTTTGGATAACAGAACCTCCTTAATAGTGTATGGGATTTTAGAACTTATAACGCATCGTAGGAGGATACCATTAAAGCCACATTTGTAGAGAAGACCTCCCATGATGAAGTAATGAGAGAAAATTTGAGGAAGGCTCATTGTCCATTGTGAGTGAGTTCCAGAGGAATAATTGAGACGGAAAGATAATCGGCAAACTGCAAATTCCAAATGTCACATAGATTGGTTTTAATTCTTCCTACAAAGTTAAAGTCTCAAAATAAATAAGAGGGTGATTGCAACCTTTGTACTGTGAAAAATATTTTTGAGTTAGAAGGAGAAGTAGGTATTTATGAAGCAAGGAAAGCCATGGTATATACGAATATGTTAGTGGAGCGTAGAGTGGATTGAAACTCATAATGATCAAAGGCAGTCAAATGTATGTCGAGATGATTTTTATACTTTTGAAGTACCTTATTACAAAACTGGTATAAACCATTGAATTGGTTCAAAAAAAATTACGATTTGCCAAAGATATTTATGGATTTAATATCTAAGGCTATGGTGGTTTGAATACCTAACATGAGTGCTTCGTATTTGGAAATTTTATTAGTAGAGTCAAAATATAGTTTGAAAGATAAAGGTATAGGATATCCATTAAGAGGATTGATGATGACCCCTGCACCACCCCCACACTGACATTTAGAACTATCTAAAAATAAGGTCATCTGATAAACAGTTTCATCAAGGGAGAGGGTAACAATGGATTCATCAGGGAAATCAAAGTCAAAAGATTGATTTCTAGAAAGAGGTGTGTTTGCGAGTTGGTCAGTAGTAATGGTTTGTCCTTTAATAGAATTTTGATGGATGAATTCAAGATCTAGGTTTTCCAGAAGCATGAGCCAACATGTATCATGTTGGTGTTGGTAAGGCTTAGCATACATGTAGTGTAAGGGGTCAGTGGTAGTGACAAGGAAGGTTTTGTGGTTTAAACAAATAATGGAAAATCTTGGTGGCTACAAATACTAAGGCAAGGAAAAAAATTTCCAACATTGAGTATGTATACCTAGTTTTCATAGTCATTTAATTGTGATTCCTTATCTTCCTTAGATATGTTGCTACCATCTTGAGCCCTTGCATGTTTCCATTGGAGACCCTTAGAGAGTTAAAAGCTTGTTTAAGTCCTTTAGCCATATCATCATCTTTTGCAATCATCTTATTGTGGGGTTATTATTTATCCTAAAGCCCTTTCATTTTGTCTACAATTCATTTAGCCTTCCTTATCTTCCATTTTAAGCCCATTTCCCTTCATCAAAACCTAACTCCCTTCCTAGTCATCGTCAACCATACCTTATCACCTTTGGCCCTGCTTATGTCCATTTCATTGACTTTTCACCTTCCCATTTTACATTCTATTTACTAAGCCTTCAGTCTTGTAGATCCCCATATCTAGTCATTCTGCCCACTTGCCACCCTAGGTTTGACCTTCAACGCACCCAGTCGCCATAGACCCATCCTGATCGTCATCGATCGGATCAATATTCATTACATACGTCATTAGATTCCATAATTTTCTTGCATCCTTTCTATCAAAATCAGGTCTATATACCTCTACTTCATCTCAACTTCATCAACATCACGTCACCGTCACCCCCATTTCATACCATCTTCTAAGTCATCCATATCTACTCTTTTTGCTTGTTGTTTGGCTCATCCTACTACAGTCGCCATTGACTGGGTTCATCAGTCTCGGGTCTTCGTCGACCCACCTAGGTTTAATTTGGTTTTGATTTTACTTACATAATATTTTCATTGTACTTGATCTATTGGATCTAAAAATAGTTTGTTTTAGTTCATATTTTTTTTTTTCTGCATCATATCAGTTTATTTATCGTTTACTTTATTTATCCTTTATCAAAAAGTGGGTTGACATCCATCCTAGGAAATATACACTACTTGGGACTGACATTGTTAGGAAACCCACTCATCTATCTACTAATAATTTTATTTTTTGAGTTCCTCTTTGTTTTGCAGGTCATCTAGCTTGTTATGAGGAGGATATTTCTTTTGCAACGGTATCCATTATCATCTCATCTAGAGGTAGCTCTAACCCCTGTCATCTTGGAGTTTCTTATTTTTTTCTTTGTTTTTATTTCACCTATCTAAAATACGGAAAATAAAATTGTTCAATAGATGATGGTAAAAACACTTATTTCACTAAATATGGACATATTCCATGAATCTAGACTCCAATATTATAAGTTTTTGGAAGAATTCTATCACATTTTTTTGCCTATATTGGATTCCATTTTTATCTATACTAGATTCTATTATTACTATTTTTTTAGATTCCATTAGTACAATATTTGATTCGAAAATTTTTCATATTGGACTTATTGGAGTTCCAATTTTAGTATTATTGGATTCCAATATCGCTATTATTGGATCTCAATTTCGTTATTATTGGATTCCGATTTCGTTATTATTGGATTCCACTTTTTCATTGTTTTTTAGATTTTCATGTTGGGGGTATGTAAGGTTAGTGACCACTAACTATTATAAGACATGAATTGTATTAATAATAAAAATAAAAACTAACAATAACTTCCTGCAAAAGTAAGTTCAGAGAGTGCAAGTTTCATCACAATTTGAAAGGTGATGCTAGCACTTTCCTCACCACTTTAAAAGTACAAAATCCTTGATGTAAGGTTAGCAAACACTAACTATTATAAGTCACGATATCATTATATTAAATTAAAAATAAAAAACTAATAATAAATCCATGTAATATAAATTTGAAAGTGTATACCTCACACTTTCAAATTGTGATCCTCGCATTATCAAAGTTATGAGACTCACACATTCAAGTTGTAAAAAGTGCAAGGCTCACACTTTCAAAGTGCAATCCTCACACTTTATAAGTATGAGCCTCACATTTGGAAGTGTGAGGCTCACACTTTAGAAGTGTGAGGCTCACACTTTCAAATTTGTAAGGCTAACACATTCAAAGTACGAAGCTCGAAACTTTGAAAGTGTGATCCTCGCAACTTTTTAAGTGTGATCCTTGCTACTTTGAAAACGTGAGCCTTGTACTTCCAAAGGTTTAAGGCTTACACTTTCAATGTTGATTAGTTGCATCCTTAATATTGGCATTGGCCTCAAATGTTAATGGTGTTATTTTGATTTTTTGGTAGAACTTACAATAAAATTACGTGCTAACCCCAAAATATACCTATTTGTTATGATTCTCCCAAAATATGAACATTTTTATTTGATATTATAATAGTGAAATTATTGCAGAAAAATATGGAACTTGTGTAGACATAAAATTATTCACTTTAGACATTATTTAGCCTGATTTTATACTACTATTTAGAAGGTTCTCCAGTGAATAAAGTAATAATTAATCCCACCTTTTGACCATCTTTATTTTTAAATTTTATTTCATCATTCCCACATATTTTCTTGCATGTATCCATCCATTTCACAATTGTCCCATCATTCTAGACAAAAATTAGAGGGTACCCCATCCTGTACTGTGGGTACCTAGGGCACCCTGGTCCAACCTTGGGCACCCTAATCTATGCACATCCTTTCCTACTTCTTTTTGGTTTTGGGGCCTTTCTAGCCATTTTTCATCCTTATCCTTTTCTTAGCTAACCTTATTGGGATTAATTATGAAATTAAGCTTGAGAGCCCTATAAATATAAAGTCATAAGACCAGAATGAGGTTCCTAGCATCACATACTATTGTCACTCCATATAGAGTTAAATCCATTACATCACTTGCATCCACATAGTGTCATGCATCAAGGCTAGGAGATCTGCATCTCACACACTGCATAGCGGGAGGGATTCTATTCTATTTTATGCACACATGCTATTTACATTTTCTATAGTTATTATTGCTTGCTACTTCACAAATTGAGACTTGCACGAGAGCACCTAGGGCACGACATGCACACACTCACTAGAACTACATCTGGGTCCAAAATTTAGTGCAATGCTCAGCGATAAGACATCAAGTTTCATGGTTGATCCACTAGTAATTCAGCCTAGAACTTACCAGATAACTCCCTAGACGTTTTGGCACATCACTCAGCCTAGACTGAGCACTCACCCACCCGAAGCACACAAAGGTACCAGGTCCCTCTTTATGGTTGTTGTAGCAGGATGTTAGCATGATGAAGGAAGAAAAATATATATTCATAACTAATCTATCATTCTACAATATATGCTACTTTTAGACCTATGAAAGAACAAGCTTTAAACAGTAATCATGACTGAATCAATAACATGCACTACTCGATTACAGATAGGAATGACACTTAGATTCATCCAATATCTTCCATCTATTAATAAACACAGAAGCACCTTACAATAATGTCAATCGATACCAATGCATGTATGGATATGATACAATAATTCAGTCATATGCGTATATCTCTATATACCATCATACATCCATCTCACTCCTTTCTCTTGTCTACTATGTACCTCACATATATATATATATATATATCTATATATATATATATATATAGGGTGGGGACTTTCCCTTCACCGCTTTATCTATTCCACAAATAGGATACATGCTATTAATAGCCACGCATCATTCACAGGCATATCCACACATGTAAGTGTGCTATCTATAGGCCTCTTACAATTAATTGAAGTGTCAATCCTATTTTTAGCTAGTCTCCATGCAAAATACTTCGATTGATCCTCCAAAGATAGAAAATACATGGTGCACACATATCTACATTGTTGGTGTGTTCTGCATGCCATTTTCTAAAATAGGTCACCATGCTCAAAATTGGCTAAGTCTTGAATGTTAAACTTGCCTTCCGTGCGTGGGTCCTTCCTTTCCTTCTGCACCCTTAATCTTAGCCTTCTCTCCTGCGTGGACTCCTTGTGTGTTTCTCTAACAAGTATTCTCTGATCAAACAACTAGTTACAAGTCACCACTTCTAAAGGACATTTGTCACTTAATAACACCTCATTTTTTCCTTCTCCCTTTGCACCATCCATCTTTGCTTACTAGTTACCACCTTACTTCCTCTTTCATAAACTACCCATTTAAAGGCCACGGTGATCCATATGATTATCTCCATGCTTTTCATGTCACCTGCCTCAACTATGTTGATGATCATACTATCCTTGCACGTGAGTTTTTTCCGTGTAGTCTACAAGACTATGTGATGTGTTGTTTCTATGACTTACCACTACATTCGGTGGTTTCATTTACATACCTAGCTGACACTTTTCTATCAATATCAGTTCCACACTCTCTTATGCCCAACTAGCTCATCTTAAACAAGGATCCATTGAACGCTTCCCTCATTACGTCTTATGCTATAAGAAAGTGTGGCAAAGATGACCAACATCCTTGTAGACTCAGAACTTCAATAGTTTTATTTGTCCATATTTTCTTGCCACTTCTACAAGATAGTGTGAATTTTTGAAACTTTCCCATTCATTTGACAAACTTTTCATGCTCTCGAAATACACATTTTCAAGTCGGGTCTGTGTGAGACTAAACATGTCTCCTTAGGAAAGCGCAAACATATCATGATGTACCTTCTTCCTCAGCCCACATGCCAAAAAAATACAATCTTCAAGGCTCCCGTAATGTAAATCTAGCAATCCATAACCTGATGTTAATGAGAACTCCACTACTAAGGAATTTGCACCCTCGGCCATTCTGGTGTCCTTTTACTAATTTTAGAACCCACTAAATGTCTTATTTCCACAAACTCATTGATAGTAGTCTCATTACTTTGTCATCACCTTTACAAATTGACCCATCCCACCCCAAAAAGGTGTAACTTTGACGAGCGTTCTTATATTTGATTATCATCAATGTGTTGGGAATTCCACAAATCATTGTTTCAAGATTTGACATCTCATTCTCAGACTTACTCGATAGTGGCCATCTTGAACTTCCAGAATATCCCACATCCTTCCTTACCAATGATAACCAAAAACTCCAAATCTTTAACAACCTATTACCTAAACATGATACTAAGCAAGTCGGAATGCTATCTTCTAACTATGTATGTCATACATTGTCTTCTCTCCCCCCGGACCTCTCAAATTTCTTATTACTCACACAGCCACTTCAGCATTGATTATATATTTTTCCAACATTGACGACCATGCTATACCATCTATATTGTCATCTCTAAATATTTACATATATAAGAATCTATTGGATTAACCATTTATTAAAACCCTAAGGTTAATCCCTCTTCCCCTGAATGATCATTAGCGCATGTTCTCCGTCCTTCTTATGCTCTATCAGGTACCCTCCATCAGCATGGGTCGATTAACTACCCGTTGCAATTAAAATACCCTATCAGGGTGTTGTTAAGTTACATATCCCATTGGTCCTCTCAGACCCTTTTTCATCCCTTTCCTTGTAATTCAATTTGTCAAATATTATTATGTTGATTTACTTCTCATCCTTATTGGATTCAAAAATCCCAAGCTTATTATTTCTATGAACCATTTGCGTTTTAAATTTTCTTACAAAAAATCAAGTTTTTGGAGCTCAAAATTATACCCTAGATATGATCGTGAAGTCTTGGACCAAGAATTATGAGGAAACAACAATATGTCTCTTAGTTGTGGGACCTCCGAACTAAGACAGACCTCCAGAGAGATGCCAACTTCCTAAACCTATACTAATGCTAACACTACTCCTAATACTGAAAGAAAAATCCTAAAATAAATGTGCCAAAGGACTAAGGAGCTATAAGGAGATGTAGAGGCAAAACGGAAATCCTAAGCTAAAAAAGGTTGATAACACAAGAAAAAGGGTTGATCACATCTCCATGAAGGCAACAAAAAGGGAAAATGTGGTGAGAAAGGATAATGATGGTTCATAACAGATGAAAACCACGCAGATCTGACTTTATTTGCACAAACAAACACATGAAATAGATCCTGCAGTAAGGAAACTAACATCATGACAACATCATCCTATGAAGTGAAAAACAAGAGGCAAGGAGAAATAAAATGTAAGACTAGGGTAGAGAGGTTGGGGGCCGATAGCCATAAAATCTGATTTTATTAATATTGCTAAAGATGCACATTCGCTTACATTCATAGCAAAAGGTGAAAATCGAACATTTCAGGAGACCAAACTCAGGGTTATAAAACTCAAGCTTTGGAAAGTTTCAGCTTGCCATTTTGGGCGTGGTTCCATTAAAACAAAGAGGGATCATTATTTTAATGAGCCGAAATAGAAGGGGATACATCAAATATTAAAGAAAATTAAGGGACATAATAAGAAAGGACAAAGGATAGGGGAAATCGGATTTCAAATATCAACCACCGACATTAAGTTCTTTTGAAAAATTTGGACGCCTCTAGTTATCCACTGCAACATGCCATTTTTTTTTTTGGGCACCAATGTACTTTTAATGTTGGTAAATTATGCCACTTCAATGAACTGCACCTTTTTTCATGTTGGAGATGGTCTTCTGTCTTTTTCCACCATTCAAAAAATAATGAATTCCCCTTTAATTTATGAAATATGATTTTATTACAAGGAGGTTAATATTATTCAAATCATATCAAATTCAAAAAATCTGATTGTTCTAAATCTCCATCAATTACAAATCCCATGGAAAACTATTGTCCTCCTTTTTATTCGACTCTTCAGTTTTAACTCTACGCGGTTTTGATTTTCATGACTTTTTCTTTTCTTCAGTCTGGGGCTCCACTATCTCTTTTTCTTGGCCCGTAGTCTATTTACTTATCGCATGGATTTCAACAACATCTGCGGACTTCATTTTCTCCATCTCATGGTATTTTCATTTTCCTTTATCTACAGATTCATCTTTAGTATAATTGTATTTAGTGCTAAAAAATATGTAGATTTTAAACAGATCTGTTTCCATAGCATGAGTCAGTGGTATGGTTTGTCTCCTTTATCCGTGACTTTTCTAGCTCTACTGATTTTTACCTACGACTGTCTTCCGATGCTTGCGACTTGTCAAAATACTTCCACGTTCTTTCCTTTTGCATTTGCAGCCTATTCAGACTTCAAGAGAATTTCATCCTTGGCCATGGAATACTTCAACTCTTTTTCATCCTTTGTTCCAAGTTTGTGAAAATCCAAGTTGTACTATTTTTTTACAAGGGGTGCAAAAATAGACAATATTTTTGGTGACTCACAGGGGTCATCTGCCTACTAGATGAACTGATCAGTGACCTAAAGAATCAATTGAGCATTGAGTTACCCTGATAAATCTGAATGATGATCTGAGCTTAAAGAACCACCCTTGAGACTACGTAAAGCACTGTTGGATTTGATCTCTACAAATGATCTGTTGCGGATGAAAATACACTTGAATGCTACCACCGTTAAAACCCCCCCAAATCTGACTACACCATGAACTCACAAAAACTATGTATACAAAAGGGAAAAACATACATGCCCCAAGTGGAACATGCATATTTTGCACGGTTCGTGCACTTCTTCTGTTGAAAGAAAACCTACTCCTACCCTACTCTAATAGATACAAAGAGAATATTAAATATAAGCCACAATAGGAAGGGAAAAGTAACTTCCCATCTTTACAAAGTGTGGCCATGTAATTAATTTGGAAATAAAACCACATGGTGGAAGTGTAAATATGGTCCACATTTCCTCTTTCGTAATAATATTAACTGAAACAAGATGCATACCTCCTTAAGTTCTTATTTATCTATTTACAGGTATTGTAGGTTGATCCTTGGTATGCTAAAGATCATCCCTCATGCTCTGAAATGAGCATGACTGGTGGAAATTCCATCCTTAGCCCCAAGATGACCAAATTTCTTATTAGAAATGTGACCTGGGAATCCACAAACTAATCCTTGTGATCTTCCCATATTGTTTTAAGCTCATCCCGGCAAATGAGGACATCCTGTAGACTTTCTGGAAGGGAACTATTTTACAAAAAATGATGTAGTTTTTGTGGTGCTTCTATTAAATAACTCAGCAAAAGACTCTTTCTCCTTCATGATGACTGAGATGTCATCATCCTTATCTTCCTCCTCACAGATGGCTGATGAGATATTATTTTCAGCCATAGGATCGTTGTGTTAGAAGAGAACTAGTGGGGCTGCAAAAGTGGTGAGCTCAATGGGTTCCTCCTCACCAATGTAATCTTGCAAGTATGAAATTAAATCTACCTCTTCATAATCAGACACTATAAGACACTCCTCTATTTGACCCATGACTTCCTCCACTTCTGATTCTATGATCTGAGATGAATCAATAACATCCATGAATACAATGCCATCATGCACATTACATTCAGAGTAAAGATATTTTTTTCATCCTCTTGTTATTTCTCTATGGTAGAATCATCTTTGTTCTACATCTTTCTTAAAATTGAGGATTTGTCCAGTTTTGTATGGATTTGAATCACCCATGGTTCCTTAAATTTATTCCACAACTCATTTACAGGTTTGACCAGCAGTGGCATATCATCAGATTCAAAGTTTAAATCCCAATCTTTTCAAATTTTGTATGAAATATTCTATATTAGGATCTTCAATTGGATTTTTTTTTTTGGTAGAGGGGAAGTATTTTTGGAAAGGAAAAGGGTAGATAATTGAAGGTGAGATGGAAGGAGAGAATATGGAGAAAGGGAATCCTCAATGGAGATAGGAAGACAAGAACTAGAAATATGGGAATCATGCTGAGATGGTGGAGGTTGGGAAGGAGGAATAGAAGGATTAAAAGATGGTGTAGAGTAACTGTTAGTGCAAAATCACAGCACCCCTGGGTATTGATCAGATTTCTAGGTTTATCATATTAATATCCAGTGTAATTGCATAACATTGAATCCTTTCTCCAAGTGTGGGACTTGAAGAGTGAGAAAGGAATCTCCAGAGAAAGGCTGGTTCCTATTCTCTGTTCAGGTGCATACGAAATATGCAGAGGGTTTTCCTCAAAATCTAATCTAATTTGCCAAGGAGACAAGGTAAGAAGATGCATAAAATAAATCTAAGCTAATAGAGGTGATGCACCAAGGAATGAAGAACATATGCTTTGCCAAATTTAACACAGATCATGTAGATGTAACACAACATCATGCACAGATAGCAAAAATGCAATGAAAGATCAAGAATGACAGTAATAGATATGTAAGAGGGTTTAGAAGTAACCACAGACACATATATATATATTGCTCAAGGATAGATTCAATACATTGCAATGGCCAAAAGGCAAAAAAACGGTGTTACAGTCTATATGGGAGGTTTGAAGACTCCACAAATCTTCTTATGAACAGGAGAGAAGGGAGGGTGCAAAGCGGAAATGTTCCAACTTAGAAAGAAACCCCTCCTTACAATTTATAGGAAGAATGGGAGAGCAAAGAGAGAGGAATTCGAAATCTGCCCCAACCACCTCTAGGTTGCATTTAATTCATCCATCATGGCAGAAGCGGCGGGTTCTGGCAAAGCAGTGGTTTGTCTAACAGAAGCGGCGGGTTGTTTTCTGCATTAAAGTGGTTGTTGAAGCATTACCTCTGCTTGTTATTTCGCACCAGAGGCGTTTCTCAATTTTCATTCTCCAAACTGAACCAAAATGCAAGATTGACTTGGAAACGTGTAGAGAATCTCATAAGCTTTCTGTTGATATCAAGAACGTGTAAATCCGAGCTCTGGATCGAAAGATATGTCGATCTGAAGATTTAGGGCACGGAACAGGCAAAAACAGATTTTGAAATATTTTCCCGCGCACTGCCACTTGGATGCCACGTGGCATGCTCTGATTCGCTGAATAATTCTCTCTCTTCTACTTTTCGGCGGGCTGTCTTTTGAATTTTCCTTGTGGGCCCTAGTTGGGACACGTGGCATTATCCCATTGGTTCGGATCGGTGCTCGAAAACCCGCCCATTGACTTTTTTTTTGACTTTTCTCTTGTGAGGACACGTGGCAGCTTCTGATTGGTCCTCAGCTGATTCGGCTCCTACGCGTACCTCACCTCCATTTGTCCCGGATGTCCCATTGGATTTTGGACCTTTTGGGACAATTTTCGGGCGATTCAGGTATTTGTGGCCCCCGACCCTATCCCCATTTTGATTCGGACTGATTTGACTCTTTTCGGCCTTTTCGGTGGTTCGCGTATTTCTGGCCCGCGCGTCCCAATTTGCTCCGATTTTTTTGGGCTCCTTGTACTGATTTCACGCGATCGGCCGGTTCGGGGTTCGGGCATTTCCATTTGTTCCACTCGTCCTGAATGCTACCCTCTTCAGCAGTTAGCCAATTTTTTCTCCTCGGCTGGATCGGCTTTTCGCGCCCGCCGCGTACTTATGTCCCACTTGTCCCATTTGCTTTGTGGGCCGCCCTGGACTCATTTCGGCTGGTTCGGGCGGTTCGCGTACCTTTGTCCCACTCGTCCCGAATTGTGCTGGACCAGGACTTAGCCGATTTTCACAATTTTTACTGGCCCAAACTACTTGCTTTCTGCAACCTTCTCCGCACTTTCTCAAAGCTTGCTCCCTCCTTCTTCGGCCTGGGGAGTTAGAAAGATTCCTGAAGGGACCCTAGAAACCTGATTTTCTCTGAATCAGTCATTTTTCTTGGAATTTGGACATCCTGATGCATGTTATCAAATTTACCCTGGGGGGGTGAATTTTGGATAACAATTTGGCGACTCAGCGGGATCATTCTGCCTGCTAGATGAAAAGGCCAGTTGCCTGAAGCCATCCATTGGGCATGGAGTCATCAAATATTTTGTTAGAATCCAAACTGACTTAGAATGTGCAAAGGGAAAGATGGAATGTGACCTGTTTTAGCAAAGACATGCATCATCTCCATAGACAGTAAGCTGTGCCAAGGCACTTAGGGAAAACAAAACTAATCTAGCTCCAACTAATGGGCTCCAACTGGTTTTTTTTTTTGGTCCGTTCATCTACAGAGTAGGGCCTCAACATCTACAAAAGTATATATTTGGGGGCACCCATGCGCCAAAATTTACCTGAAACCAACCATATTTATTAGTTTCCCTAGGGCACCTTCGGTAACCAAAAATTCTATTCTATTCACAAGTCAATCCTAAATGGCATAAGCCACAACATAAAATCTAAAGCATAGGATTTGTAGTTGTTATATTTTACTGATTGTGTTTTGAGGCGTGAGTTCATTTTATCCATTTTTCTCTCCCTACATACTGCACAATCATAGTTTGTGTATTTTGGCCATTTCTAAGTGTGTTATGATTAATCCTTGCCATACTCAGCTTCTAAGTTGATCCTTGATTTGATATAAATCACCAAAATTCTTTTTTTCCATCTTTCACAAATTTCATTGTAACCGGTATCGATCCAATGACCGCCATAGGTTACATCATCACATAGTTGTTGGCTAACTGACCACCATCGGTTTTATGTATTTTGGTCATTTCTACCAAAGTAGCATTCAATCTACATTTCTTTTCTTTCTATGACTTTTTCTGTCACCTTATCATCTTTTATGTGTTCTGTTATCACCTACAGAGTTCAGACACATATTATTCATACCTATTTCATCTCCAAATTTTAATTTTTTAACCATTCACATTAACCAGTATCATTCCAATGACTGACATCGGTTATATCATCCTACCACCATCGGTTTACAGACCACTATCGGTGTAGTGTTGTTTTGGTAATTTTCCCAAACAATGTTTCATTCACATCTACCACTTTATGTGACTTCCTTTGTCACTTCAATACCTCTCTAAGTCTCTGATATATTCTTCAGAGTCCAGTTTCACCTAATTTTTACCTATTATTTCCAATTTTTAAGATCTTCCACCTTTCGACAGTAACCGAAATCGGTCCAAATACCATCATTGGTAACCCTCCAACACTAGCATTGCTTACCTAACTAGTGTTGGTCTCTGTGTTTCAATTTTCCTATGAAAACAGTGACCTAATTTTACTTTCTAGATCCATTATGTCCCATCTTTCTATATTTTTGTATCATCAACAAAGCTCATATCACTCAATTCTACTATCAGTCACATGTTTTTGACTCGTAGACAAGCTAACGCTCTAGTATTTCACGTTAGCTGCTAACCGCTTCCACCTAGCCCATCACCTATGGACCCCAACCATCCTATTACCATCAGTACCGGTGATGAGGAGTTCACAAGACTCCTTGATCAAAACCTCATCGCATTACAACATTACCTAGCTCACTCATCTACCAAAGACTCTACAAGATAGTTGATCTATGAAATGCCTGTATCCATTTCCCTTGCTCTGGCACACACCTCTACATCAGCTACTACTAGTACATCATTACCCTCTCCTATATCATCTCATGTGGTTTCTCAACTTAACCCCACATTATTGGTATCTATCACACCTACGATAATTACCATGGCCTCAACATTCGTCACTTCTATGACATCCACCATGCCCTCATCTACTAACCTTAGTGTATGTCTACCTACGTCATCCACTACCTATATACCCATCGCTTCCCAGTCACCCCAGGTATTAGTAGCCCCACACTCCTTTTTAAAGCCTAGTTATTTCTATCCCACAGTCACTTCCCCTTATCACCACAAAATTCTTTAAGTCCACCTCATCTACCTACACCTATCATCAACAGTCCCCTATTTCATATATCACTTATCTAGGGTACTTTCCCTCCAACACCACCACACAATCGAGTTTCATCAAAGTCATACCCATCTTATCTACCCCCTTATACCAAAGTGGGTGCTCTGTCATCATATCCTATAAGTGATCTTATCAAAATGATGATGGAAAAGATGTAGACATTATAAGCATTTGTCTCTGGCTCACGTAAATCTCTGACATATGACGAAATTTTCAATGAGCCTATTCACTTTTCTTTTTCGGTTTGTTTGTACCCTACGCATTGGGAAATGCATAAATTCAACTAATTTGATAGAAAATAATACCTAGAATTTTTAAGATCTTCCACCTTTCGATAGTAACTGACATTGGTCCAAAGACTGTCATAGGTAACCCTCCAACACCGGCATTGGTTACCTAACCAGTGTTGGTATCTGTGTTTCAATTTTCTTATCGAAACAGTGACCTAATTCCACTTTCCATATCCATTATGTCCCATCTTTTTATATTTTTATATCATCAACAGAGCTCAGATCACCAGTTCTACTATCAAGCACATGGTTTTGAATCGTAAACAAGCTAACACTCTAGTATTTCACGTTAGCTTCCAACCGCTTCCACATATTCCATCACCACCTTTCATTTTATCACCTATAGACCCCAATCATCCTATTACCATCAGTAACAGTGATAAGGATTTCACAAGACTCCTTGATCAAAACCCCATCACCTTACAACATTACCTAGGTCACTCATCTACCCTAGACTCTACAGGACAATATATCTACGACATGCTTGTATCCATTTCCCTTGCTCTAGCACCCACCTCTACATCGGATACTACTAGTACATCATTACCCTCTCGTATATCATCTCCTGTGGTTTCTCAACTTGACCCCATATTATCGGTATTTATCAAACCTACGACGACTACCATTCCCTCAACATTCATCGCTTCTATGAAATCCACCATGTCCTCATCTACTAACCTTAGTGTAGGTCTACCTACGTCATCCACTACCTATATACCCATCACTTCCCAGTCACCCCGGGTGTCGGTAGCCCACACTCCTTTTTAAAACCTAGTTATTTATATCCCACAGTCACTTTCCCTGATCACCACGAAATTATTTAAGTCCACCTCACCTACTACACCTATCACTAACAACCCCCCTATTTCATCTATTGCTTATCTAGGGTACTTTCCCTCCACATCTATTCTGTCATATATTCCTTCATCACAATTTGCGTACTCAATACCACCACATACTGGAGTGTCGTCAACGTCATACCCATCTTATCTACCCCCTTATACTGTAGCGGGTGCTTTGTCATTGCAACCTACAAGTGAATCTTATCAAAATGATGATGGAAAAGATGCAAACATTAGAAGCATATTTCTCTGGCTCACATAACTCTCTAACATATGACGAGATTTGCAATGAGCCTATTTATATTTATTTTTCGGTTCATCTGTACCCTACGCATTGGGAAATGCCAAAATTCAATAGATTTGATAGAAAAGAAGACCCACAACAACATTTGCAATCTTTTAAACATGTGTGTTATCTCATCCCTCACGATGACGCTTTACTCTTGCGAACATTCCCAATGTCCTTGATTGGGCACCCACTTTAGATTGGGTATAGTGCTCTACCCAGGCACGCCAATCTTTTCATTAATCAGGTACCTCAGGATTTTCTAGACCACTTTTATATCAACTTTGTCAAGAAGGTCACAATGACTGACATGTACACAACACACCAACATGAGGATGAGTGTATCACAAAGTTTGTCGTTCGTTGGCATGACTTGATTAACCAACTCACAGTCCTACTGCCTCAAACAAATTTAATAGATTTTTTCACCCAAGCTTATGCTAGACACATCTCGCCAACTCTCCAAGTCTAAACTTCCACACAATCGATGATGGGATTCAAAATGGCCCGAAAGCTTGAAATCCAGTGCTATTGAGGAGAAGAGGTTGCAATTGCGTAACAAACACGCTCCCTTTCAAAACCTGTGATTCCTCCTCTTCGTCCAAACCATAAAATAATTATCCCAAAGCAAAGGATATGCTAACGCAATGGTTTTAAAAGATGGGCCCTCTCATCCATCTAACCAATCAAATATTCTTCTAATAGTTCTCATGTTCAGAATTTCCAATTTAAGAGGGAACAATGAAATATACTCCCATCGGAGAACCTTACTCCTCAATTTTGGGAAAAGATTTTTAAACTCTGGATCCATACCTCTTCCACCCATCAAATCACATACTAGTTTTGCAGCCTTCTCATCCCGTGCCTGCATGGTACAAGGAGAACAATTATTGCAATTATCACACCATGTTAGAGGTCATAGTGATGGTAATTAATTTTTTTTTAAAAACATGTCAAAGAAAGGTAGATAATGGATATCTCATCTTGGATACCCAATGAATTAGCTAACCAAAACCTTCACATCTTAAGAAAAATATTTAGGGAATCATACCCCATCATCTAACAAAGTAGGTGAAACCTCAAACAATGATAAAAATGTTCACGAGGTTCATGTCATTTGTGGATATCATACTGGCCCCGTCTGCTTCAGTTTCTTCTTCTATCTCAACATTTCAGAAATTCTGCACAATCTCCTTCATCCATAGAAGGACATATTTCTTCAACTCATCTACCCATGAAGGATTCCACCTTATCCTTTCCTCTACACATAGAGGATTTGATCTCATCTACAAATGCATCTACCCCACTCACCTCCAAACATGTCGAACAACCCACATTAGTCACTCTTCTACCCACAAAAGAACCTAACTTACCTTCCAATTCACTGAAGGACGATCCTATACAATTAACCTTACTCGACAAGTCTATGCATGAGGGACCCTATCATGGCATCTCTTCCTATTGGTGATAATTCCCCACTGGATTTTAAAGACCCTATCGATCTGTTATCATCTCTTTTACCCACAGATTTTGAAGACAACCATTTCTCTATCTCATATATATTCTTTACAGGGATCACTACAAAATCAACATCATACCCCTCCACTTCAGTGCCATTCTCACGTTTAGCTGACGCTTGGATTATGTTGAAAATCCATGATTTGGGGGATGCCTTCAATCACTGTCTCAACTCAAATGCAAATGTTTGTCTACCGACACTTCCAAGATCTATCCAAAGGTGTTTGAGACAAACCAACCAACCATGCCTATTGTAGTCACCTCTTATTCATCACCCTCACCCCACACCTAGCCATTACCCATCCACCAAACTTTTCACCTATGCCTAAACCCCTACCTGCACATATACCTTCCCCTATACCCAAATCCATTACCACACATGGGAGTTATGCTGAAATCAAGCCTAGTCCATCCTATTGTCAAACTAGATTTAGACACATCCTCACAAGTTGTCGCTAAAACTAATTCCCCCACATAAGAGGAAGACCCAACCTCTTAGGCTGTATACACCAGCTTCAACCACTACCCCTCTATCACCTTCACCATTTCCATCTATCCTACATCCACACCTATCAACCTTGTCAAGTGGTTTCGTACCCAAGGTAGAAAAAAACACAACCCCACATGTTTGTCATGATCTTCTGTCTGCCTAATTTACCTACACTACATATGCATATGCTGATACCTACCTCATTTCTACCTCCCCATACCTCAGCAATTCCTGTATCCACATTATTACCCATGACATTCTCTTCTCTTTAGCTATTCCTTTCTATATTTCCTCCTACCACTGTCTTCACTACACTTCCATTATCAACTTTGTTAACCCATCCCCTTTTGTCATCTACCTTCCCTTATACATCACACACTTCTTCTATACCTTTACCCAAGAAAGTGTAACCCAAAACCATATTATCTACCAAACATGTATTCAAACTTACCCAACTCCAATTACAACCTCTAGTCATGCCTCTTCCACAGAAGTCACCTAAACTTCCATCTAGACCCACACTTCACATCACCACTATGATCCCTTGGCAGGGTCTTACACTAACGTCCTTGCTAACCTTGTAGAAACCTTCATTGCACATTGCCACCTCTTAAGCCTTATAACCCACTCAAACCTAAAGCAGAATGGTTTGATGATTCTAAGATTTGCGCCTATCATTGTGTGCCAAAACATGATGTTGAAAACTGTAAGACCTTAAGAATATTCTTCTTCAAATCTGTTATGTGGAAGATCTCTTAGAAGAAGATGATCTTTTGGATGAGGACCCCATTCCATCTTCGCATATCCCTACACAACATCATCCCATACCTATTCAACAACCTCCATCTCCACTTCTGTAGCCCTTTTACCCTCCTCCAACATTTGAGATCAACATGGTACGCATTAGAGAACTAGCAAAACTCCTCCAAAATGCTAGTGTGTCCTACTTCTTTCACAAGACTATGTTCCTTCACCACTTTTTTTCCCATCCTGCCATTACACCTTACATGAAACACCTTCTTCATCTCCCTCTTTTCCTAATATTAACAAGATTAAATTTACTGTTGATGCAATCAGATTTCTAGGTTGATCGTTAATATCCAGTGTGATTGCATAACATTGAATCCTTCCTCCAAGTGTGGGACTTGAAAATGAGAAAGGATTCTCCAGAGAAAGGCTGGTTCCTATTCCTCTGTTCAGATGCACCAATAAAACGCAGAGGTTTACCCAAAAACTAACCTAACTACCAAGGAGACAGGGAGAGAAAATTGCGTACAATAAAACCTAAACTATGGAGGTGATGCACCGAGGAATGAAGAACATATGCTTTGCCAAATTTAAACACAGATCATGTAGATATAACACAACACCATGCACAGATAGCAAAATGCAATGAAAGATCAAGAATGACAGTAATAAATATGTAAGAGGGTTTAGAAGCAACCACAGACACATATATATTGCTCAAGGATAGATTCAATACATTGCAATGGCCAAAAGGCAAAAAACGGTGTTACAGTCTATATGGGAGGTTTGAAAACTCCACAAATCTTCTTATGAACAGGAGAGAAGGGAGGGTGCAAAGCGGAAATGTCCAACAACAGAAAGAAACCCCTCCTTACAATTTATAGGAAGAATGAGAGAGAAAAGAGAGAGGAATTCGAAATCTGCCCCAACCACCTCCAGAATGCATTTAACTCATCTCATTATGGCAGAAGCGGCGGATCCTGGCGAAACGGCGGGCTGCCTAACAGGAGCGGCGAACTGTCTGCTGCATTAAAATTGTTTGTTGACGCATCACTTCTGTTTGGTTATTCGTGCTAGAGGCGTTTTCTTGATTTTCATCCTCCAAACTGAACCAAAATGCAAGATTGACCTAGGAAACGTGTAGAGAATCTCACAAGCTTTCCGTTGATACCAAGAACGTGCAAATCCGAGCTCTGGATCGAAAGATATGTCGATCTGAAGATTTAGGGCACGGAACAGGCGAAAACGGATTTTGAAATATTTTCCCGCGCACTGCCACTTGGACGCCACGTGGCATGCTCTGATTCGCTGAATAATTCTCTCTCTTCTGCCTTTTCGGCGGGCTGTCTTTTGAATTTTCCTCGTGGGCCCTAAATGAGACACGTGGCAAGATCCTATTGATTCGGCTCGGTGCTCGAAAACTCGCCCTTTGACTCTTTGACTTTTCTCTTGTGAGGACACGTGGCAGCTTCTGATTGGTCCTCGGCTGATGCCGGCTCTTTCGCGCCCTTTCGCGTCTTTTCGTCCCGGACGTCCCATTTGATTTTGGACCCTCTGGACTCATTTCGGCCGGTTCGGGCATTTCGCGTCCATTTTTCCCAGACGTCCCATTTGATTTTGGACCCTCTGGACTCATTTCGGCCGGTTCGGGCATTTTGGCCCGCTTGTCCCACTTTGCTTCGGACTGACTTGACCCTTTTCGGCCGGTTCGGCCGGTTCGCGCCCATTTTTGGCCCGCGCGTCCCAATTGCTTTTGGGCTCCTTGTGATGATTTCGCGCGATTCGGCCGGTTCGGGCATTTCGCGTCCATTTGTTCCATTCGTCCCGAACTGTCCCTCTCAGCAGTTAGTCTATTTTCTCTCTCGGTTGATCCGGCATTTCGCGCCCGCCGCGTACTTTTGTCCCAGATGTCCCATTTGATTTTGGACCGCCTGGAGGCTTTTCGGCCGATCCGCGCATTTCTGTCCCAAATGTCCCATTTGCTCCTTGGACTAGGACTTGGCCGATTTTCATGATTTTTTCCTGGATTGACCTATTTGCCTTTCTGCAACTTTTGATGCATGTTATCGAAATTTACCCTGGGGGGGGGAAATTTTGACAACAGTTTTGACGACTCAGCGGGGTCACCTGCCTGCTAGGTGAATGATCAGTGGCCTTTTAGCGATCCATTGGGCATGGAGTTAAGCAATAACCTGAAACAAGCCTGATACTGCAACTTCTTCTCCAGCAACACTCCGAACTGTAGAAAACGACCGAGAGCAGCGAAACCTGTGCCAAAGCACTTAGGGAAAAAAGAAACCTAACTACAACAGGACAATGTGCATACGCACTTAGAGGAATTAAAAAACCTAAACTAATATTTACAAGGGAAAACCTTTCTTAGTAGCAATGTTTAAGATAGACTCCGTTAACCGGAATCTGAAGTTCCTCTCCATCCAATGCAGACAATTGGAAGGCATTACTATTTTTGCATCCCGTGACCATGTAGGGACCACTCCAGATGGCATCAAACTTGGAATGCCTTCCTGGTTTTGCCCGATCTGCATCCCATTTCAGAACTAGGTCTCCTTCCTGGAAAGTCTTTGCTCCAGCTCTCTTATCAAACCATCTTTTTACTACGGCCTGATCCTTTTCAATCGTCTGAATCGCATGTTCTCTGATTTCCTCTAATTCCATCAATTCTGCATACCTGGCCTCCATTGGTTCGAATTCAGATAACTCAAGCTGTTTCATGAGCTCCAAGGCTGGCAATTCTAATGATATAGGCAATATTGCCTCCTTCCCATATACCAACTTGTAGGGAGAATTACCTGTAGACCTCTTTGGTGTTATTCTGTCAGCCCATAACGCTGATTTTAGCCTTGTATGCCATGTTCTTTGATTTTCATCCAGAGTCCTTCTGATGATTTTTAGCAAATTCTTGTTCGTGGACTCTGCCTGCCCATTACCCTGTGGGTAATAATTTGAAGAGGTGCTCAAATAGATTCCATTCTTGACAGCCCATTCTGTAATTTTTGAACCTATGAATGCTAATGCATTATCTGATATGATGGTGGCCGGCACACCGAACCTGGTTACTATTCCTTCATAAAAGTCTAGTATGCTAGACTCACTTGCTTCTTTGAGCGCTACTGCCTCGGTCCACTTGGTGAAATAATCTGTCGCTGTAAGAATCCACTTGTGGCCTTGACTCGAATTAGGATTGATGACTCCAATGAAGTCCAATCCCCATTGCATGAATGGATGATCTACTGAAATTGGACGAAGGGGCAGCGCTGCTAACCTTCCTTTCCCTGTGAAGAATGCACATTTCTTGCATTTCTTAACCCATGAGTAGCAATCATTGAATACAGCAGGCCAATAGTAACCAGCTTTCATGATTTTGAGAGCTGTTACTCGTGGGGTGAAATGGCCTCCTGCCTCTCCGTCATGGAACTCTTGTAAGATCCTCTCAATCTGACCTATCCCGATGCATCTCAATAGAACACCGTTGATGTCCCTTTTAAACAAAATACCATCAACAAGCACATAAGGAACTGCTTGTAATCTGAAGTACCTTCTTTTTGCTTTGCTCATCTCTGGAGGGCACATGCCCGTCTGTAGGAAATGTATCATATTCTGAGTCCAACAGGGAGTGGACACATCATCATTTTCCTGTTTTTGATCATCTCGTAACAGCAGGACAGCGTCTTTTTCATTACCTGTTTCAACCTGTTGACTCAAGGCTAGCTGCTCGCATAGTCCCTTCCCACGTACTAGTTTGGTAACCTTGATCTCGATGTCATATTCCATGACACGAGTTATCCATCCTGCACGCTTCTCGCTCAGATCCTTGTTTAGAAGGAAGTCCTTAACTCCCGCATGAGAGACTAACAATTGGATCTTGTTGTTTGAGACAAGGTGCTTGAATTTCTTTAAACTTCTGATTACAGCAAGTACATGCTTTTCAATGAAAGAGTACCTAGTTTCGTATTCTTCCAAGCCTTGACTGAAGAAAGCAACTGGTTGCTCTAACCCTTCTTTGTTTTGTTGTGCCAGGATTGCAGAAATCGTTTCCCCACCACCAAAGGCATATAGCACGAAGTCCTTGGAGAAGTCTGGATTGACGAGAGTCGGAGCTTGAGATATAGCCTCTTTTATTGCCTCAAAACTTGCCTTGCCTTCTGATGTCCACCTAAATGCCATGCTCTTCTTTAACATCAGCGTTATTGGCTTCACAAGAGCAGCAAAATTTGGAACAAATCTACGGACAAAATTGATCCTTCCCAAGAAGCTTTGAAGAGCCTTCTTGTGACTTGGCAATGGCAATGCTCGAATTGCTTCAACTCTTTCTGGGTCAATCGTCAACCCCTCCTTTGAAACAATATGGCCTAGAAGCTTTCCCTCGTGAGCCAAGAATATGCATTTTTTGGGGTTCAATGATACCCCAAATCTTCTACATCTCTGAAATACTTGCCTCAAATGACAGAGGTGATCCGCTGCATTTTTTGAGAATACAGTGATATCATCAAGATATATCAAAACTATTTTATTGATCAACCCTTTGAATGCCATATCCATTGCCCTTTGGAAGGTGGCTCCAGCATTTGATAGCCCAAATGGCATTTTCTTGTAGGCATAGGTTCCCCATTTGGTGGTGAAAGCCGTCTTGAATTGGTCATCTTCTTTCACCATCACCTGATTGTACCCTGAGTAGCCATCTAGGAGAGAGAATCTCTCTGAACCGGATACTACTTGCAATATTTGTTCCATTGAAGGAAGCGGATAATGGTCTTTGAGAGATGCTCTATTGAGGTCTCGGAAGTCCACACACAACCTGATTTCTCCGCTCTTCTTCCTGACCGGAACCAAGTTCGCGACCCAGCTTGAGTGCTTGATAGGGAATATAATGCTTGCCTCGATTAGCTTGTTAAGCTCTTTCTTCATTAGAGGCTCAATGTGAGGGTTGACTGGTCTCTGCTTCTGCCTGACGGGCTTAGCATCTGGATCCAATTCTATGGTATGTTGTGCCAAATTTGGATTGAATCCTCTTAAGTCTTCATAGCTCCAAGCGAAGACATCTGGAAACTCTTGGCAAAGTTGTATGAAAACTGATTTCTCCTGTTCAGTGGCCACTTTGTCAATTTGAAGTGTTTTGCCTTCCCCAACCGGAATTGGTTCTGAATCTTCTCTCTTGACCTGTATGTTTGCCTTTTCTTTACGAAACTGGTCGTTAGGGTTGAAGATAGACTCCAATGTTACCAAACCCTTAGGAAGCTTGTTTGTCCGCAGCTGCACTACTTGATCCCCATACTGCTGCTCTAGCCTATCCTGATTTCTAGCCGAAAATTCAGCTTCTTCTTGCAAGAAATTGACGATCTGTTGATCGTTCTCAAACACCTGCCAGCTTGTGTTATTATCTGGAACTGCTGGCCTTACAACCACATGGATGTATGGCTGTGTTTTTCCTCTTCTGATGTTGTCAACCACATCAAACGTTGCTCCAACTGCTGCGAGCCTATCTGCGGCTTCATTTCCCTTCCTGGGTATGGACACAATGTTGAAAGCTTCGAAATCCTCAATGAGGTCCCATACTCTATTCTTGTAGCTCCTCAGCAAGTCGTTCTTTGTAGCATGTTGCCCCCTAACTTGGTTGACGATCAGCTCGCTATCTCCAAACACCTGCAAGTTCTTTATGCCCTTTTTCCTGGCCCAATGAAGTCCATGAATCAATGCTTCGTATTCGGCGGTGTTATTTGAACAAGAAAACTGGAAACGAAAAGCTGAATAATACTTGATGTCTTGTGGCGAAATTAACATTGCACCACCTCCAGCACCTTGTCTGCTTCTCGAACCATCGAAGAATAATCTCCAAATTTTGTTTTCATCTTTTTGTTCAGGCCGAATGACGTCAGGAATGGGTGAACTTTCCTCGTGTATACAATACACGCCCAATTCAGACTCTTCAATTTCTTTGTATGGATCAAATTCATGACTTTTGTTTGCCCATTCATCTAAAGTTAAATCAGGAATTCCCTCGACCTTAGTACCTGCTTCTAGATCATTCGAACATTCCTCCTGATCAAAAGCTGAGCAATTTGCATTGATAGGACCTGGTACATAGGGCTCAATATGGAAATCGGCAATTGGTTCTGACCTGATTGTTGCTTTGGCTCCATACCTTGTCCTAAAAATCATGTGCGACCAATCTGCAGATAAATATCCACCGATTTTCGCAGTGAAGTCTCTTGAAAGACACAACGCAAAGAGTGGCGGAAGGTCAATCACAGACACATCTTGCAAAACTGTAACATTAGGACAGGAATGTAGTGTTAGACTTAGCTCCTTGATGACTCCAACAGTCCCCACTGCCGTTCCATCTAGCTGTACTACTCCTTTCAGTACTGGCTCATATTTCAAACCCAGTTGGTCCGCTATTTGCTTTGGCATCACCGAACTACTGGCCCCCGAATCCAACATGCAGTTGTGCACCAAGTGATTTCCAACAATCAATGAAACATAGAAAGGTGGGGGCTTCAATTTTTTTCTTGTCTGCCCCCCATCATGTTGCACTGCATTAGTGAGAACCTTCTCATGTCCTAGGTTTGATATATTTGTGGCAGACCAATTAGTCATTGCAGCTTGCAATAAATCTCGCTGCCCTGGGATCGCCAGTGATTCCCACATGGAAATGTTCACATGTGTCTTCTTCATTTGATCAATGATGTTGAAAGGGGATGAACTGTCCTTTTGCTGTCCCTTACTTGGTACAACCTTTTCTGGAGCTTGAGCATGTGCGTGTGTTGCTACAACAGGGACCTTGGGTTGATTTTGCACATTTGGAGCTGTGTTTGGTCTACTGACCCCCTGTTGTGTAAGAGTGGGTTGAGAAACAACTGGATTAGACGGTTGTCCCTCTTCTATGCTTCTCTTCTTTGACCGTGTACTGGCAGCTACGCCTTGAAAAGGCTGTTGGTTAACTCCACAGAAGTCTTCCATTTGCCAATTTGCCAATGTGGTTTCTGTTGGGGGTCCTTCTTGTTGCTGTTGATTCTCCTCCTGGCTTGGATCTTGAGCAACACCAGTGGTTTGCACCATCAAGGCCTGATTTAGTGCACCATTGAAACATGCTGACTGATTGTGAGGTAGATTACAAGGGTAACACCAATCGTACTCCTGTGCCACGTTATTTTGTGCTGGCACTAATGCTTTAGAGGCAGACATGGCATTTGGATTATAGGGCTGGAAAGGTCTATTGACAGGAGGCCTTGTTTGATTCACATTTGCAGACTGGATTAGGTGGTATTTGAGGCTGATATGGCTGCCTATTAGGTTGAGCTTGAGGCTGATACGAAGGTCTAAAACCTTGAGCTTGCTGTCTCTTGAGTGTGACCAGCTCATTACCTAAATTTTGCAGTTGCTTCATGACTTCTTGAAGCTCATTTGGGGCACTTGGAGATGAAGTGGAAGCTTCATTTGAACTCTGATTCCTAGGAGTGGGAATAGGGGCTAAGAAAGGTGCTTGACTAGTACTTGGGCTCTCTATACTTGGATATAATGGCATTGGAGGCCTAGGAGCTAGCTTGCCAGCTTGAATCAGACAATTTTCAGCTCTAATGGCAATACTATAAGCAGCAGGGATAGTTGTGCCTCCCATAGATTGAATCAACATAGAAATATCAGAATTTAAAGCTTTAAGGTAGTATAGAAAAGCACCTCCGGCTGTTGGCCTGACTGCTACTGGAATTCTATCCCAAGATCTTTGAAATCTGAAGTTGAAGTCAGTAAGCTGCTCATTGGAGGCTCTCTTGATGGTTGTCAGCTGCTCCAAAAGAGACAAGTTGTCTCCCTTCTCTCCAAATTGATCGTGAAGTGCAATACACAGCTGATTCCAGTTTGTGATAGAGCCAGCTCCAAGGCTCCTAAACCATTGCAATGCTTTCCCCTTGAATGAAGACGCCAGTAATTTGACAGCTACTTGCATCTCGTCGATCTCATGGATTGCACAAATGTTAGCAATGTCCTTGACATGATCGCCAGGAGTGGTCTGATTTTCTCCAGTAAAGTATGGAATGTTCTTCAGTGCTGCTACTGGGATTGATTTTGTGCATTGAGAGCAAGTGGGCTGCTGCCTGTGAAGTTGACATAGGGGTTCACTGGTTGCGCCATTCTGATTGGCCTTAAAACCCTTGTATACTGAAAGAAAGGCCGCTCAGGTGGAGGAGTTGAAAGAGTTCTGTTTGGTGGAGATGGAGACCTTTGAATTCTTCTTCCTCTTTGCCTTCTTCTTGGAGATAGTTGCAGGTATTCAAACAGCACTTCCTCTTCTCCAGCTCTTGATCTTGTGATTCTTCTCATAAGCTTTTAGGCTTGACTGCTGGAACCAGTTGATTCCTCCCCTTGGAGTCGCCAGATATGCAAATAATAGCTCTTTATAAGCAAGAAAATTGCAGCAGATGCATATCAACCTTGCTGCAAATAGAAATGAGACCTCTCGTCCCACCGGGCGTGCCAAAACTGTTGATGCAAAATCACAGCACCCCTGGATGTTGATCAGATTTCTAGGTTGATCTTTAATATCCAGTGTGATTGCATAACATTGAATCCTTCCTCCAAGTGTGGGACTTGAAAATGAGAAAGGATTCTCCAGAGAAAGGCTGGTTCCTATTCCTCTGTTCAGATGCACCAATAAAACGCAGAGGTTTACCCAAAAACTAACCTAACTACCAAGGAGATAGGGAGAGAAAATTGCGTACAATAAAACCTAAACTATGGAGGTGATGCACCGAGGAATGAAGAACATATGCTTTGCCAAATTTAAACACAGATCATGTAGATATAACACAACACCATGCACAGATAGAAAAATGCAATGAAAGATCAAGAATGACAGTAATAAATATGTAAGAGGGTTTAGAAGCAACCACAGACATATATATATTGCTCAAGGATAGATTCAATACATTGCAATGGCCAAAAGGCAAAAAAAAACGGTGTTACAGTCTATATGGGAGGTTTGAAAACTCCACAAATCTTCTTATGAACAGGAGAGAAGGGAGGGTGCAAAGCGGAAATGTCCAACAACAGAAAGAAACCCCTCCTTACAATTTATAGGAAGAATGAGAGAGAAAAGAGAGAGGAATTCGAAATCTGCCCCAACCACCTCCAGAATGCATTTAACTCATCTCATTATGGCAGAAGCGGCGGATCCTGGCGAAACGGCGGGCTGCCTAACAAGAGCGGCAAACTGTCTGCTGCATTAAAATTGTTTGTTGACGCATCACTTCTGTTTGGTTATTCGTGCTAGAGGCGTTTTCTTGATTTTCATCCTCCAAACTGAACCAAAAATGCAAGATTGACCTGGGAAACGTGTAGAGAATCTCACAAGCTTTCCGTTGATACCAAGAACGTGCAAATCCGAGCTCTGGATCGAAAGATATGTCGATCTGAAGATTTAGGGCACGGAACAGGCGAAAACGGATTTTGAAATATTTTCCCGCGCACTGCCACTTGGACACCACGTGGCATGCTCTGATTCGTTGAATAATTCTCTCTCTTCTACTTTTCGGCGGGCTGTCTTTTGAATTTTCCTCGTGGGCCCTAAATGAGACACGTGGCAAGATCCTATTGATTCGGCTCGGTGCTCGAAAACTCGCCCTTTGACTCTTTGACTTTTCTCTTGTGAGGACACGTGGCAGCTTCTGATTGGTCCTCGGCTCTGCCGGCTCTTTCGCGCCCTTCGCGTCTTTTCGTCCCGGATGTCCCATTTGATTTTGGACCCTCTGGACTCATTTCGGCCGGTTCGGGCATTTCGCGTCCATTTGTCCCAGACGTCCCATTTGATTTTGGACCCTCTGGACTTATTTCGGCCAGTTCGGGCATTTTTGGCCCGCTTGTCCCACTTTGCTTCGGACTGACTTGCCCCTTTTCGGCCGGTTCGGCCGGTTCGGGCATTTTTGGCCTGCGCGTCCCAATTGCTTTTGGGCTCTTTGTGATGATTTCGCGCGATTCGGCCGGTTCGGGCATTTCGCGTCCATTTGTTCCATTCATCCCGAACTGTCCCTCTCAGCAGTTAGTCTATTTTCTCTCTCGGTTGGATCGGCTTTTCGCGCCCGCCGCGTACTTCTGTCCCAAATGTCCCATTTGATTTTGGGCCGCCTGGAGGCTTTTCGGCCGATCCGCGCATTTCTGTCCCAAATGTCCCATTTGCTTTTGGACTAGGACTTGGCCGATTTTCACGATTTTTTCCTGGATTGACCTATTTGCCTTTCTGCAACTTTTGATGCATGTTATCGAAATTTACCCTGGGGGGGGGAACATGTAGTCAAACTTACATAACCTCCAGTTACACCTCTAGTCAATGCCTCTTCCACAGAAGTCAACTAAACTTCCATTTAGACACACACTCACCATACACTATGATCCCTGGTAGGGTCTTACGTACGTCCTTACTAACCTTGTAGAAACTTCATGAGCACATTGCCACCTCTAATCCTTATAACCCAACTCAAACCTAAAGCAGAATGGTTGTGATTCGAAGATTTGTGCTATCATTGTGTGCCAAAACATGATGTTGAAAAAAACTATAAGAGCTTAATAATAATTCTTCTTCAAATGTGTTCTGTGGAAATCTCTGGAAGAAGATGATCGTTGGGTATGAGCCCCCATTTCCATCTGTGCATATCCCGTACACAACATATCCCATACCTATTCAAACAACCTCCATCTCCACTTCTATAGCCCGGTTACACTCATCCAAAAATGTGGAGATCAACATGGTATGCATTAAGAAATGCCAAAACTCCTCCCAAATGATAGGTGTCCCTACTTCTTCCACACGACTATGTCCTCACCCACTTTTTTTCCCATCTTGCATACACCTTTCTGAAACCCTTTCTTCATCTCCCATCTTTTCTCATATTAACAGGATTCATTAACATTAGGACACAAAAGGAAAAAGGAAAAGAGAAGATAGATATAACATCCGCTACACTACTAACATTCTATCTACACATGCGCCCAAAATCACCTGCCTTGGACCGACATACCCATTTCTTAATGGCAGTTTCTCACCGCACCATGATTAAACAACTTCACAATCACCCTAAAAATGTCCTCTATAAAACCTTATCTAAACCTTTGATTTTCATCAGAAGGCCATCATTAAGGTATGAAATCTATTAAGGTTCCACGTAATGACCCTACTCATGTTGCCTTCCATTATCACTCCTCATATGTTTCCTATATCACCCTTCACCCCCTTCATCTACTCCTACTACCCTCTCAAGTAGCCACCTAGTTCTATGACCAATGAGATTTTACCCCTCTAATCAGAGGATTGACCCCGCCTTGTTCATATTTTTTTATATTGAGAATACAGGTCTGAGTGTTATGATCGACGGGGCCGGTACTAGTATCAACATCATCTCCTCTCATGCATTATTAACAAATGTGCATCCATCCAAGTTGCATGCACCATAACCCAGTAGTTGTGTTATTATAACAATGCCATAACTTCCACCTCAAAAATATCCATTCTCCACATCCGCTCTGGCCCTCGTATATTCCTGAATTACTTCTACATACTTGGAGGGGGAATTATTATATAATCTACTATTGCGCCGACCATACATTCGTACATTCAATTTGGTTCCTTCAAACCTTACAGCAATGCTTAAAATGTGAACATGAAGACACAACTACACCATTCTAGTAGATCCTTCATCTTTCAAAACCTATAACATGCTCTACCGACTAACGATGTTCTTATAATAGTTAAGGCATCACCACCATTGTACTTCTTCTTCCGGTCACTACCCCATATACCACCACTAAATTCTCCTTACTTGCCGCTTCATCTACCACTTTATTGCTACATCTCCCAAACCAAAATTATTATTCCCAATGTTGTTACCGCTCTACCATGGATCCATAAACAAACCCATCTACTTCACCAACAATTGTTTGTTTCTTATTTCCTTTCAAGCTTCTGTGATTCTTCATTTCCACTACCCAAATTCCAAATTTCTGATTCCCCTTAGTAGGCATTTTTCAAGGCCCACTTTGGGGGGGAGTATCGTTTTTATAACATCACACCTTCTCTACTCCTCCAAGAATATGGGAAGCTTCCAATCAACACCCACATTACAACCAATGGGTAGGTATAGCTTTCATAGGTCTACATCATCTTGCACTTAATTGACGTTATGGGGGATTTAAACTTGTTCACATGTCCGAACCAACCTACTCAAACCCATCCATTCTCATCTGATTCCAATTACTCACCAATCACGTTTCACCACACATTTCCTCCATTATTAGCATGGAAAGGCTTGTCTTGGTCTCTACGAACAGCGTTCCTCACACAATCTTCCCTGAACATTAGAAACACAAAGGATTGCCATGTTCTTGATTTCTGGGATTTTTCCATAAAAGTCCATACGATCTATAGGAGGAAGATTTACACCTTCACCCACACCTTCCCAACATCACAACTTCACGACAAAGTCTCTGATCCAAAATCAATTCCTTAACTTTTTTTTTTGTGAACACCATTTCTTGGGGACCTACATATGGGGACTTATCACCACGATGGCGAATCTCCCTCTTCTTTCCCTTATTCTACCCGAAAATGACGATGATGACGCCCTTCTATCAAATCATTTCAATGTCAGGATGGTGATCCTTTTTACCTATTTAGGTGCAGAGGATCTACCTTCCACCGTCGTTACCTTCTGAAAACAACAAACTATGTTGAATGAATCGACCATAGAGATAACATCCACACTAAGGATTGCCCCTCAAATTCTAATATAGGGACCAATATTTAGATCCCATTGAGTTAAGAACTTCAATCTTTCCTGCGCGAATATAGCAACGCTTCGCTTGGTCTTATGTTGATATGCCCAGTATTGACCCAAATATTGTGGTCCACAATATCATAACTATCCCTGACGCTAAAGCCATGAAAAAAAAGTTGTGAAAAATGCATCCTCGCATTTCCCTTATTTTGAACAATAAATCCAATGCCTCCTTTGTGTTTCCTTCATTATACCCATTGATTATCCCCAATGGACATCTAACATCATTCCTGTCACCAAAGTGATAGGGGGACTCCGCATATGCATGGATTTCCACAACCTTAACCTAGCTTGCCCCAAAGATGATTTTTCTCTACCTAGTATTGACCAACTAGTTGATCTCACCACTGGTCATGAGATGTTATCACTCATGGACGGTTTATTGGGTTATAAACAAATATTACTTGCATCGGAAGATCAACACAAAATCACCTTCACCACCCTTGTGGGGACCTTATGCTATCGTGTTATGCATTTTTGCCTTAAAAACGTTGGTGCTACATACCAACGTGTTATGACCTATTTTTTCATGACATCATGCATAGCATATGGAATATTATGTCGATGATCTTCTTTGCAAATCCAAACCCGGGCTGAACACCTTGTAGTTCTTAAGGTTTTCTTTGACCCGCCTCATCTAATATGTGTTCACTCTTCAACCAAAGAAGTGTATATTAATTTTTATCTCGGGGTAAGCTTCCTTGGTTTCATTGTTTCTTTTCATGGCATTGAAGTTTGATCCCACAAAAATTAAGGCTATTCTCGAGATGCCTCCACCTACTAAACCTTTGTCAACTTTGTATTTGCAAGGCAAGTTGCAATCTACTTGTCGCTTATTTCCCACTTTCCAACCACTGTCAACCTTTTCATCATCTTCTTGAAAAGGACATTCCTTCAAATGTGATGATGAATGTCACAAATCCTTTGATGCCTTAAAAAAATACCTCCTCCAACCACTTGTGTTCATTCCACCTAAGACAACCAGCCATTTTACCTCTTCATTTATGTCACTAACCATTCCTTAGGTGTCATGCTCGCTCATCTCGATGAGAAACATAGGAAGAAAACAGTTTATTACATAAGTCGTACTCTTCTACACTATAAGACCAGATATAGTCACGCCATTTTTTTTTTCCTATTCCTACTCTTCATCGCCACCAAACGTTGTCATTACCTACTCAACCATAAAACCTTCGTCATCACCAACACTAACCCCTTGCATTACATGTATGCTAAACCTTACCAACACCAACGTGTCGCACATTGGCTCAGGCTTCTTACATACCTAGATCTCGAATTCATCCATCAAATTTTTTTCAAAGGAAAAACCATTGCTGACCAACTGGCAGACACACCTCTTTCCAGAAACCAATCTTCTAACTTTGAATTTCTAGATGAATCCATAGCTACCCTCTCTTTGGATGATACCATTTACCAGATGACCCTATTCTTAGATGGTTCCAAATGTCAACGTGGGGGTGGTGTCGGGGTCATCCTCATTCCTCTTGAGGGTAAGCCTATGCCTTTATATTTCAAATAGATTTTGAATGTACTCGAGTTAGGTCTTTTAAAACCGCCATAGCCTTAGATATTAAATCCATTAATATTTTTGGCAATTCTCAACTGGTGTGAACCAGTCAATGGTCTATACCTTGTCGTTTTGTTTTTTAAAAAATGAGATACTTCAAATTTATAAAGCTCATACGTTGATATGCCTTGATTAGCTTTGGCACAATTTAAACTTCAATCACTCCACGGTCCACTAACACATTTTGGATACCATGGCTTGCTTGCCTCTTAATACTTGTTTTGTCTCTCTAAACTCAAAAATCTGTGTCATAGTACAAAGGTTGCAATCAACCATCTTATCTATTTCATGACATTAACTTCGTAGGAAAATTAAAACTGACTCATGTGACCTTTGGTATAAGCAGTTTTTTGGCTACCTTTCCCTTTCCAAGTTTTGCCTCTGGATCTTCTCGCAATGGAAAAAAAAAAAAAGCCTTCCTCAAAAGTGTCTCTCTCTATTGTCATCATGGATGGTATTTTATACAAACATGGATTTGATAGTATCCTCTTCTGATGTCCTCACTAGTTCTGAAATCCTATACACATTTAAGGAAGTTCATGATGGGATTTGTGTATGTCATTTCGTGGCATCACCATCACTAAACACATCCTTTGCCTTAGATATTACAATCCAACCCTAAATCAAGACTGTTGTGACTATGTAAAATGTTTTGTGAAATATCAGCACCACAAATTGTTAACCTTCATCATAACCCCTTCACAACCTTACAGGTTGTTAGGGAAATTTGGCCTTTCTCTCAATGGTGTTTAGATCTTGTCGGTGAGATTAACCCTCATTCCTCTCAACGTCACCAATGGATCATCACTGCAATCAAATATTACACTAAATGAGTGGAATTCATACCTCTCAATTCCACAAAACCCGAGAAAATATGTGAATTAATGAACCATCACATAATTCCTCCTCTACTTTGGTGTTCCTCACCGCATAATCACTGATAATAGAAAACAATTAAAAAATAAACCCTACGGAAAATTTGTGACGCCTTTGGATTCAACTTAGTTTTTCCTCACCTTATTATCCTCAAACAAATGGTGAATCCAAATCAAATAAAAAATCCTAAACAATTTTATTTTATTATAGTGGTTGATGATACTGGTAAGGATTGCACATGCACATTCCTTTCGCCTTATGGGCCAATCCACTAGTATTTGCACCTTCAATTGCTGCCACACCTTTCTCTTTGGTTTATGGTACAAAGATTTTCTTGCCTCTTGAAGTATAAAATTCCCATCTCTTTGCTATCTCACTCAAAAGATATGCTCAACACTAATGACTTCTGCCAAGACTATTTAGCGCAGCTTGGAGTTATTAGACGAATACTTTTTTAATGCTCTTGAATCACCTTTCAAAAATTAACGAAAAAACTCATCAAACGAGCTTATTGAAAAACACTGTACATGAATGAAACCTTCAAGGTCGACAACCTATCCTAAAGAAAATCAACATAATAACAAAAGTGGAAAAATTAAACGGGGAAATTTTCTCCTAATTGGCTTGGGACCCTTATTGTTACTCATGCCTATAGATCGGGTGTTTATTGTTTATCTTCCCTTAAAGGTAAAATTGAACATGAACCCCTTAATGCCTTGCTATCTTCGACCATTCTATTATTGGAAATCAAGTACTATATCACCTATTTGTGTATTACAAACTCCATTCCTTGAGTACCATTCTTTCATTCTACTTCTTTTAAGGACCAAACTAACACAAGAATTATGTGATTATTCGTTCCCTTTCAACCTTATCTTAAATATGAGTACCAAAAATCTTACTCCATGGCTGATTCTCATGGCTACTTTTCATTCTCTTCAGGATCAAATCCCATGGTCATTCGTCAATTAAACCTCTCTTACATAGCTAACCTTCGCGTGGTTATGGTGTGCCTTCATAAAAGAAGCCATTATTCCTCCTATTAGTCTTGTCCATGACTAAAAGTCCAAAGAAATTTCAAAATTAAGATATTGATAAATTCCAAAATCCACTCTTGATTCAAACTTATGGTAACTAGAATGACTCCCTCAAAATGACATCTACCTCTCTATCTCGCCTGCTATGAAATAGACTGCTCCCTCGAGGAAAGATGTAAAAATTTATCCCTATTATTCCATAGTTTCTATAAAAAAAGAAGACTATTTTTCTATACAAAAAATCTTTAAACAATTCTTGAAGCTTCCTGCATCAATTCAAGCTTTATGAAGACCTCAAGGATTCATTTTTATTTCATCCCACATTAGACTTCTCTCATTGATCAATCTATTAAAGAAAAAGCAAAAAGAAAGATACAAATTTTTCGTCCATGAATTTCCTATTTTGGTTTGAGTATCTTGTAGAAGAGGCATGTGCTCACAACAAATTTATGCAACTTAACCACTTACCTCCTCGTTTTTCTTTATAATATCTGTGCCTACTCAAGTGACATGTTGTAATGTGAACCATGTCATGATCATGTACCTTCCTTCACCCTTAAACAGTTCAATCATGGCACTGCCTTTGGGGGGTTTAATTTCATCAACTGTCCTCGGTATGCTCATTATGGTCCTTGTAACCTTATGAAGCATTCCCACCTCCTTTTTTTATCATTCGCCTCTTTTCTTACTTATGATTATGCATACACAAGACTTAGACTTCGAACCTACATTCTGGATTTTCGTTCCCCTTCACCATACCTAAATGGACCTAGACTCCCATGCCTA
>CM034147.1:42432094-42460144 GCA_019776745.2 Taxus chinensis
GTGCTTGCCAGGGGAGCATGAAGATGTCTCAAGTCAGGATCTCATGAGAATCTACACGACTTGGCTGGAGAATGGTTCTATCCGCTGGCTCCTGGCACCATAACCAACTGGGCGTCTATGCTGAGCATTTATTGAAAAGATTAAGCCTGCAGAGGACGCTAAGCACGTTTGATCACCAAAATGAACGCAAGTGAAGAAAGAGCCAAATGAGACTACGGGACCGTTATTGCAAGGTCCAAAGGGATTCTTGTATAAACTCCCCACGCGGCTGCATGAGCGACGAAAATCAAAAGACGTTTTTTATAAACGCTCTATTGCTGAGTTGGATATCAGGTAAGGGAAAAGGGGGGGGGGGGGGGGCAAGACAGGTAGAGCTGCTTGAAGCACAAAGGCTGTCATGAGGTTGAGGACGACTTGCTCAGGATGGAAACTCAAACAACCATCCACAAAGGTGATGGTGCGTCTTCTAGTACTTCAGATCCTTGTTGAGAAATTGGCTAATGACATGCTGCAGATCAAAGAAGCAAACTCTCAAGCAGGGAATGTAACCCCCCTCAGAATAGCTCCTACCCAGACCTTTAATGGTCATCAAATAGAAAAAATCTCCAAATCATAAACAGACTTGACTGTTGCACCCACACAATGGTTGGCAATTAGAAGCTTGCTCCAAGGAATCAACTTGCGAAAACTAAGGAAGAGGATCTCGGCATTGATGGAATCATTCGATGATGCAGAATGAAGATCCCGCTGGCGACTACCAATATGGTTGTACCTGGACTACGAATCTGATGATGGCTATTATGAATCTTTGAAGATTCTGATGGTCACACTTTTGCGGTGTTGACAATGGTCTCAGACGTGCCAAAAGGCCGAAGCATCCCAAGCTGGCCGGAAAGCGGAGAAGATCCTGGCCAAGTTATTACTATATTGAAAAGAGGTAGCACTCTTCCTTCTTCTTTAGCCCCTAAGGATAAATATTCAAATTCTCTCAATTCACAGAAAGAGCCAACGACATCCTGCCGAAGCAAGTCAGGCTTTAGGACATAATTGATCACATCAAGAGGACACAAGGTCCAAATGTCAGAAGCTGAGTATTAAGGGAATTTCTGATCAGTGAATGATTGGTCAAATAGTTTTGCCAAGTAATGGTCTCAGCCCAACAAAAATACTTCACGGGGTATCTTGTCAAATCCAAGAATTACTCCTACAAATAATGCGGCGGCAAGTTCTTCTCTTCTACCCCTTCTTCCTGCTATACAGAAGATCAAGCCATTCTATGTATCTTTGCGTATCAATGGCACAAACTAAGCAATTTGCATTTTGGATTTGGAGCTTTGATAATGTAATGCCTGCAAACGTTGACTGATGCTTTGGTCTCAGTTTGACAAAAACCATCGGGAAGGGGTATTCTAATGCGAAATGCAAGTCCCTCTGTGGGGCAAATCAAAGAGGCGCAGGCGTACTTGCTCTTTTCCAGATAAAAGATAAAATGACTATCTTGAGCAGACATTCCAGTCTCTTTAGGCATGCTGTTGCGTAGAAATTTCTGAAAGACATGGGTGGAGAGTCAGATGGATTGGGCTTGTGCACACATTACCAATCAAAGGAGTAAATCAGGAAGCTGAACCTGAGAAGAAATCTAAACACACAGTAGCAAATCTGAGGATCCTAGATCTCAGGATTGGTTTCAGGAATCGATCACGGAGTCTATTATCTAGAAATGGAATAAAGAAGAAATTCAACGTTAATTCAAGATCACCGCAAATTGATAACAAGATTTTATAGGAATTGAGGGCAGTTGCTGTTCATTTGGATCCGGCGCAGGTGTTGTTCTTATCTCTCTGAAGGGAAGGTGCAGGCGCCACTCCTCAAATGAGTTGGTCGAAAAATAATAACAATACAGTTGAGTATGAAGCTTGTTGTTAGGTATGGAGCAGGCAAGAAACGAAACAAGGGCGATAAAACTATTACACGAAGGGGAGAGCTGAGCTGATGTGAAATAGATAAGAGGCCTCTACCAGTCAAAAAAGACAAAACTGTGGCACTTAGAGATCGGGTCTACGCTGCTATCCTAGATTTTTCAGCTTTCTCGGTATCTTACATTCCGAAGAGAACACAATTCGAGACTGAATTCGCTTGCAGGTAACTGCAGCCTTGTTGAATCTGGATCAGCCTCCTGCGTTCTTTAGACAGGGGGGACTACAAGGTGGAGATGGTCTTTCGCCCAAAGGTTCCTGACAACGTCCAGCAATGGCAGGTTTTCAATGATGACACGCAGATTGCTGCGTTTCTCCAACAGAAAGACAACTTTGAAGGAATCTACTATGAGGGATGCAATTCACCTCCTAGGCAGACTACTGTCGGAGAAATGGATATGGACATCTCAGGAAGTCAAGAGATTATCCAACTAAAAGGGAATAAAATTCCCAAAGGCTTGGTATCTCTTGAGGAAATGTTTGATAAGCATGATCAGATGCTTAAGAAAAATGAAGAAAATGAGAAAAATTATTCCTCCGACACACAACTACTAAATTTGGGAGCTGGCAATGATCCCAAATTAGTAAATCTGGGTAAGTGTTGCTCAGAGGCAGAAAGAGAAGCTTTCACTAAGCTTCTTAAGAAATATATGGATGTTTTTGCCTGGTCTTACCAGGATCTAAAGACATATCAGCCTGTAGAAGTTCAACACTACATCCCACTTAAACCAGAACAAAAGCCTTTCAAGCAGAAGCTACGGCGGCACAACCCTACCATTTCGGGAACCATCTTTGCAAAAATCCGGAAGTTGTTAGACGCAAAGATTATCTATCCCATACACCATTTCGAATGGTTGGCCAATATAGTCCCTGTAAGAAAGAAGAGCGGTGAGATTAGGCTGTGCATAGATTTCCGCAACCTTAATCAAGCTTCACTGAAAGACAACTATCCCATCCCCATCATGGATCACACTCTGTAGGTGGTCACTGGATCTGAGATGCTTTCCATGCTTGATGGCTTCTCAGGCTACAATCAAATCAAGGTGGCCGAGGAAGATCAATACAAAACGGTGTTCATCACACCTTGGAGAACCTTCGCATACCAGAAGATGCCGTTCGGCCTGATTAATGTTGGTGCTACATTCCAAAGAGCTATGGATCTAGCCTTTGCTCACCTTAAAGATATAAGCATAGTGGTGTATCTGGATGATCTGACAGTCTTTTCCAAAGACAGAAGCGCGCACATTTCAAACTTGGAAGAGGTTTTCATACAGTGCCGCAAGCATGGTATTTCTTTGAATTCCAAGAAATCCATCTTTGCCGTGACCGAAGGAAAGCTGCTTGGGCACATTGTTTCCAAGGAAGGAACAAAGATAGATCCAGAGCGTGTCAAATCCATTCAGACATTACCTTTGCCCACATCCAAAAAAGGAGTTCACTCTTTCTTTGGAAAAGTTAATTTTCTCAGGAGATTCATTCTTGACTTTGCTGAGCTAACCCGTCATATTTCGAATATGATGAAGAAGACACAAGATTTTAAATGGAGCAGCGAAGGGAAGGAAGCTTTTCGAGAAAATTAAAGAGGCCCTGTCGAAAGCTTCCAGTCTTGGTTTCACACCCGACTTCAGTAAAGAATTTATTCTTTACTGTTACTCCTCTGAACACACCATGTCAGCAATACTGATGCAAAAAAAATCAAGAGGACGCATGAGGCCTCCCATTGCTTTCATGAGTACACACCTCTTAAAGCCTATGATTGAAATACACTCCCATGGAAAAGCACGCATAGCAGTGGTGAAGGCGGCAAAGCATTCAGGTATTATATTCTTTCCTCACACACTGTGGTTTGGTTCCAGATACTGCAGTTAAATCCATTCTTACTCAGCAAGAGTTAGGATTATTGAGAGGCACATGGGTGACAAAAGTTCAAGAATACGACCTGGATATTAAACCAACAAAGTTGGTTCGAGGAAGAGGTCTGTGTGAATTAATGACGGAGATGAAGACATCAAAGACACAAGCAAATCAGGATGAGATAGATGGAGATTTGCCTGCAGTACTTTTTATAGATCTAGTAGAGGAGTGGTACAGTAACATTGCTTACTTTCTGACGTATTCATTACATGGCTTGCGGTGGTCATTTCTCAGCCCAGTCACTGCACACAAGATCCTCAGAGCAAGGTAATTACTTGGCCCACCCTTTTTCAAGGATTGCAGAATGGGTAGCTAAGTGTCAAGCATGCCAACATTTTGTTGGGTGTGAAATTGCCTGCATTACCTCTAAAACCCATTGTGATTGAAGAACCTTTCCAACAGTGGGGAATGGATTTTATTGGTATGCTTAACCCGGCTTCCAGTGCCGGTCACCATTACATTCTAACAGCTACTGATTATTTCAGTAAGTGGGTAGAAGCTATTCCTGTGAAGAATGCCACTTCCGCCGAGGTGTGCAATTTTATAAAAGAAAATATTATTGTCAGGTTTGGCGTGCCCAGCAAAATTGTAGCAGACAACGCTCCGAATCTTTCTTCTGAGGAGCTGGTGGAATTTTGCTACACTTATGGGATCCATCTGGTTCATTCCTCAAACTACTATCCACAAGGGAATGGTCAAGCTGAGTCTAGTAATAAAAACTTGGTGACTATCGTGCGCAAGCTTGTAACGGAAAAATCAAAGGACTTGGCATAAAAAGTTGTTTGATGCATTATGGGCCGATAGAATCACACCAAAGAGGGCGATAGGCATGTCCCCATTTCAGCTGTTATATAGAGACACGGAGCTGCCTCTTACCTTGGAACTGCCTGCCCTGCAAACTTTCTAAGGCCCTGGAGGATTCCACATTCACGGATGCTATTGATGATAAAAGAATTATGTACCTGACTGAATTGAGGGAAGTACAAAACTCAAGTTGCAGATAGGTTGACAGAGCATCAAAGGAAGGTGAAAAGTCATCTTCGACAAAAAGCCAGGGAAAGAAAGTTTGAAGTCAATGACTGGGTCCTTTTATGGGACAAAAGAAGAGAAACAAAAGGCATGCATGGAAAGTTTTCACTATGGAAAGGGCCTTTTGTGATTAAGAGGATCGCCGGAGCAGATAGCTTCATTCTTGCTCATCAGGATGGAGTTTGAATTGCCGTTGCCTAAGATATCCCAAAGAGCCATATTAGCCTTTTTCGCCAAATACCCAGATGCCCAAAATTGTTATATTCTGTCGTCGGGATTTGTCTGCGGGAAATTTGTATTTAATTATTTTGAGCCCCGTATGAGGCTATTTGCGCTCCGTTAACTCTATTATGATCAAACATGTCATTATTCCTATTTACCAGAAGGGTTTTAACTTGGAATAAGTTTTGGGCTTTATTTGTAACTTTTGGCAATTTTTCGTGTTTTTTTGTTGTCCCGTTTCGTTTTCTGTGAAATTTCTCTAGAACAATTCCTTTGCCGGGTAAGCCCGATTTTTGGCCTGGAGCAGCTGGAGAGCTGGAAAACATATACGCACATTATGCCCGGAGGAAGTCGCCATCGGAGGTCTGGATCACTGGGAAAAAAAAAAAGCGAAGTCGTGCACAGAAAAGCCCCTGCGGGGATGGGCGCATTTTTGGAAAAACAAAGGATTTAAGCTGCAATGGGAAAAATAGAAGCCGCAGGCAGGGTGGGAATTTTATACCTGCCTAGCAGGGTACTTTTTCCCGTGTTATAAAATTCACTTAAGCTGCAGTGGGAAAAATTAGAGGCTGCAGGCAGGCGGGAATTTATTGCTGCCTTGCAGGGTAAAAAAATTCCCATGATAAAATAAAAGGAAAGTGCTTAAGTGAAATCATGGGATTTTAGTGCCTGCCTTGCAGGGTAAATAATCCCATTGTCAAAGTCAAATCACTTAAGTGGATCATGGGATTTTGGTGCTGCCTTGCAGGGTAAAAGAATCCCATTGTGAAAAAATTCTTAAAAATAGAATTATATGTGCAAAAAAGTGCGCCCCCTTTGGTGAGATGGCAGCCTTAAAGTTGATTATTTTAATTAATCTTTCTTCTCTCAAAAAAGCGCCCAAGCTTGGAGGAAAGTCAACAAGTCAAAGAGGAATAAAAAATAGAAATTAAATGAATTAAATTATTAAATTTAATTTATTTAGTGGCTGCCCCCTTCCTCTCAAAAAAAAGTGCGCCCCATTTGGGATTATTTAATGTTTTTTAAAGGCATTAAAACATTAAATTAATTTTCTATTTTCAGTGGCTATGGTCAAAGCACACTGTGAAGCTTAAGTGAAGTGAAGTGTGAAGATTAAATTGGATTAATTTAATTTATTGGATGGTGTCCTTAAACATGCTATTTTTAAAAGAGAAAAAAGCATGATTTTTAATTAATTAATTGCCTTTAATTGTTAGGGCAATTATTAATTATAGAATTGTGAAGGTTATATAAGCATGGGGCAGCCATATGGGTGAATTATTTAATTCACAGGTAAAGAATTGCAGCCAAGAGGAAAAGTGCGCCCCCATTTGAAGAAGGATTTTGCTCAGACAAAGGTGAAAAAAAGGCTAAAAGCTTCCAGATTTGGCGCATGCTTTTTGAAGGAGGTTGATCTTTGTCTGCATAATTGTTTTTTTGCATAGGTGTTACAGGTGCTCAGGTGTTGTTTGAAAGGATTCATGCTCTCTTTATGTGCAAATTAAACACCAATTTTTTGGGGCAGCAGGCTGAAAAAAGTGCAGATTTTTACAATTTAAAATTCACTATTCATGCTCCGGTGGCCATTTTTGTCTGAATAAATTGCAGGAATTCATTACAGGTGCTTTACAAAAGAAAAGGAGCTTTATCAATGTCCATACATTGCAATATCCTCCGAATCTGAAGAATTGTCCAGATCTGCACCAGTTGAAGAAATCCGGCCAAGTAAGAAGAAAAAAAATTATTCAGACAAATAGATAGACAAAGCCATGGCGAAAGAGATGAAAAAGAAAGCAGCACGATGGAGTCATGCATTGCTTCCAAACTTGCAGACATAGGAGACACACAGATCTAGGCCCGGAACCTCTTTCCGATTTGATTGATAGATCCAGAGCGGAAAGACTTCACTTCACTCATGCGTGCGGTTAAAAAGCAGTGGAATTATCCGAGCTGCAGCTTTTCCATGTACAGCCCAGTTGCCAGAGTTTTGTGATGGAGTGTGCTAGATCTTATCATCCTTCATCCAGATCAGTGCGTGATGCTGCTTCGGGAAAGACAATAATTCGTTTGGACGCAGAGTTCATCAATTATTGTTTGAAGATTCCAGTGCGAAAAAGGTGGTGACTTCCATTAGCATCAGGATGCTGACAGTAGATGGGAGAAAGAAGCATAGAGCTGATTGCGTGAGCATAATGAATAGCCGATACATGAAGAAGCCTAGATCTCCTTCAAAGTTCCCGAGAACTCTTCCACGGTCCAATTTGGTGCAGGAGGTAGATGATGTTGTCAAATTGCTATGCAGGATGATGGCGAAGCGAATGCTTACACTTTCCGTACATGGATGTATGCTTTCATCAGGACCATTGAAATCAACAAGGTTGATTCCATAATCAATTGGTCGGAAATTATTAGCAACAACATTGGTGAGCAACTCTCGGAACGTGAAGCGTACTTTCAGCTTCAAAATGACTTCATACTTGGTGTATGCTGCAGCTTCACAAGGCGTCTTTTCCAAGCTGGATAGATGTGGTGTTCTTTCTAAGGACCCCATTTTCGAGTGCTACCCACAGCTTACTGTACCTGCGTGCGAGAAAGACTTCAAAGTGATCAACGATGAATTCTTCTACGATTTCATTGCAGGCTAGACAAAGACTTGAAGGCCAACAGGGTAAGCAAGGAAGCGTGGGGAGCTGTGTCCAAGATTGGTAGTCTATTCATTCAATTTGCATATTTCACATACCTCAGGGTTACGGGCTTTTCTAGAGAACCAAAAAAGATGCCCAGGTATCCGAATGATATAGATGATCGCCATGGAGCTGAGCAGGCAACTTGTGGAGTTACACGACCTTCAGTCAAAGCGGCACAAGTCTACGGGCTTCTTCCCAATCACTGTGGGATATTACAGCTGCATTAGCATTCATAGAGCTCGAGGGATGGAGCGCAAATGTTATCCGAGTATGAGCAAGAGTTCTTCCCTGCACGGGCTGAACTTCGATCCATTTGGAGTAGCCAGGAAGACAATCTCCCAGGAGTACGCACATGTGCCTTCATTAGAAGATTTCTGGATGAAGTGCAAAAAGTGAGTACGAGGTTAGAAAGAGATTTCAGCAGGCTATCAGCAAAGCAAGTGTTCGACTTTTGGACTAGCGCGGATACCTGCGGATCTTAAAGATGATGGGAATGTGGTACTTGACACTTACCATCAAATGGGAGGAGATAAAGCCATACTGCAGGAATAACATAGGAGGCTGCAACACAATTGAAGAAAGAAAGGTCGGGAGCTGTGTTGGTGAATACTTCAAACTGGTGCTGACGAAGGGATATTGCCTTGCCTTGATGAAGCATTGATGAATCAAGTCACGGGCAAACTTCGGCGCAGGAGATTCCCTCAAGCGAAAGCAAGCAGAGGAGAAAGCAGCAGAAAGTCCGAGAAGTTTGAAAGTGCACAGAAGATCTCAATCAAAAAGAGAGATCACTTCTACGACCATGACTTTAACTCCGGCTTCTCCAGTACCCAGTACTTCACCAACTATTGCACCGCACAGCAGCAGCAGACACTTCCATGCCTCCACTGAATCCAGCGACATTCATCTTCTCTCCTCAGCCACTTCGTTCAGTTCAGCCCCTGTTCCAGAGGAGATGTTGAAGCTGCAGATGGCAGAGAGTTCGAAAGAGCTTTGTCCTTGGATGATTCAGAAGATGGCAGCCATAACACTGTGGCACTTTCTGACGGAGAGGCAGCAGAGCGGAGAGATGGTAGTGCACTCAGCGACTTCTTCTCATTCTCCGAGAAGTAACTTCTCGGAATGGTTGGCTTCGCAGTTGGTTCCAGAAGCGAGAATGGAGATGAACTTAGAGGAGCACGACTTGCAGCTACTCCAGAATCTGGGCGGAGAAGAGACAGAAGGCCTAAAGTTGCTAAAGCAACTTCTAGGTTGATCATCGAGGATTCGGGAGAGAAGTTTGCTGAGATATCAATTCCGGCAGAAGGAAAGATAGAGGAGGAGCTCACGGCAGAAGAAGATGTGACAGTGACCAAAGTACCCCTCGGTCAAGCCACCACTGAAGGATTGAAGCAGGACACGCAGACATTGATAGATGCTTTATTCCTTAGGCTTGACAGTGAAAAGGCGGAAAAGGAAAAAGAAGCTTGCAGAGATGCAGAAGCAAGTATCTCAATTATGTGAGATCATAGCCAAGGTTGCTAAACCTTCCATTCAGCCCATTTCAGAGCAGGTGAGTGATCATCTTATGCAGGAAATGGAGGATGCAAGCAATCAAGTAAAGGCTATTGACGAATGGAAGGATTTGATTATTCGTCAAGCTTCTGTACAACTTGGAGAAGTGCCAGCCCCGCCTAAAGGTTATGAATGATGCAGCAAATCAACTAAAGCAACTGATGATGGCAAACATAGAAGGCATGAATACAGTTGCAGAGAGTAACCTGAGTATTTTGGCCGAGATCAACAAGCTGCCGGAGATGTATTGATTGCGGAACAATTGTACCGGATGGATCAGTCGAGAAGGGGAAGCAGCTAGAGTTTGCAGTATCTTTCCGTTTTTGGAAATCTGCAGAGTTTTGCTGAAGAGGATGAAGAGGATGCAGGCACTTGAGAGTAGGACATCAGATTTACCAGACAGTATCATTTCTTTCACTGAGGAGGAGAGTGGGCGGAGGTGTTACTTCATACGTGCGGATCGTTCTAACAAGGTGCCTAATTCCCTGGAAGGGTCTCTTCTGATGGTACAAAAGAGAATTGATAAAGCTACCAAGCCTTTCACGATGAATTCTATCAGTAGACTGGTGGCGCTGCAGGCAGACATTGCGAGGTTTGGGCCGCTTGGAAGATGTGGAAGCGTGCATCAAAGTGTTGAATGAAGGGTTGCTGCAGTTCAGGACAGAGAAAGAAGCAGTGGCTAAAACAGATGGAAGGATGCTGAATTACATGTTCGACAAGTATATCAGATATCAGAACAAGAAGAAGACATAAATGTTACAGCTGGCATGACTTTCTTCTTTCTTTCTTTCTTCTTCTTTTCTATTTCCCGGATGAAAAATTGTAAAAAACTTCTAAGTTATTGGTTTTTTGCAACCATTACTTAAAGTCATGTGGAACCATTCTATTAGTTAAGTGATACATGTGTCACTTAAGGAGAAGTTAGTTGAGGATGATTGCCAAATGTTCTTTACTTGTTTTTGTTTCAGTTCAGTTTGAGTTTCCATTTGTACTTTCCCTCCTACATTCTATAAGTAGGAGAAGAACCTCCGGGTTAATGATCGATCAGAATTTGTAAGCAGCAATCTTGTGTTCTAGACTTTGTGCTGAACCCCTGAGAGCAACTTGGAGCAAAGGAATACAAAGGAGCAGGTTTCCGGAGAACTTTGTGTCACGGTGTACTGTGTTTCTTGCTTTTAATCTTAGATCTCTTAATAAACTTTGTGTTATTTTAGATCTGGATCTAGAGCTGCCTTTGTTTTATAATTCTGTGTGTTCATATCTATTAAGTTTCTTCTATGTGCATGCAATTAGCTCTGCTATCTACTAATTGGGATGCACATCTTCCCCATTGAACTAAGTAGTTAAAGTAAAACCCCTGATAGATAATAACACATTTTTTGACAAAATCTGACACGGGAGCCTCACCGGTTAAATGAGGGAGATTTATCTCATGACTACCTAGGTTTGATGCTATGCAGAAAATCTAGCCAACACAAGCTCTCATGAAGAATGACAACGACAACTTTTGATATTCCAAAAAGGAAGAGGCACCTTAGTTGTAAGTGGGTCTTTAAGAACAAGTACAAGGAAGATGGAAGTCTAGACATTAGTACACAAGGAAAGAGTTGTAGGAAAAGGCTTCACCCAGAAGAAGGAAATGAGGAGACTATTGCACCCACAACCAAGATAAAGACTATCAAAATGATCTTTGCAATGGCTGCACGGTTCGGAAGGAAGGTCCATCCAATGGACGTAAAAAGTGCTTTCCTCAATGGAGATCTAGAAGAGGTCTATATGACCCACCATAGGGATTTGTATACCTAGTTAAGAACAAAATACTAATCAAATTTCTCTATGGTCTTAAGAAAGCTCCCAAAGTTCATATATCAAGATAAATGACATCTTATGAATCATGGATTTCATTGGAATCTATACGATCTTAAACTTTTTCAAACAACAAGGGGTTTTAATTCTTATTGTGTATGTCGACAATCTAGTCATCACTAGTGATTCAATGAAGATGATTGATTGCAACAAGAATAATCTTAAGAAATTGTTCAACATAAAATCCAATCTCGGGCTTCTACACTATTGTCTCATATGAAATATGTTAAGACTATAGTCAAGAAATTTTGGATGATGGATTGTAACCCCATGGCGACACCCATGGAAACAAGACTTCAACTATCTCGATTTGATCCATCTCCTCACGTTAATGTCGCTCTCTATCATTTGTTGATTTGGAGCCCCATTTACTTATCTTATACTAGGCCAGATATTAGCTATATCTCTATTAGTCTTTCACGGTTCATGCAAGAATCAAACTTGTGTCAATTGATGGCTGCAAAATGAGTATTGAGGTATGTTTGTGGTACCATGGAACATGGCTTGGAATACATAAAGAATGATCAATTCTTCTTGACTAGCTAGATGGATGAATCCATGTAACCCATGTAGAATCAATCGACAATAGGAAATCCAGGTCTGAATTTGGTTTTATTTTCTAAATGGTATGATTTCATGCGGAAGTTATAAGCAAACCATTGTTTTTCTCAATCTTCCACTAAAGCAGAAATCTTGCAAGAAAAGGAGCTCTCAGCAAAGCGATAAGGTTACATCGTATAACTAGCAAGACTAGGAGCGCCACAAGAACAGCCAACCATCTTGTACTGTGAAAATCGGGGTGAATTCTACAACTTGTTCCTTTTCCAATATTCCATGAGCACACGGAAGTCATTGAGGTTTGGTGCCATTTCATAGATGAACATGTTTAGTAATGCAATATTCAGCTGCAATTATTACTCCACTCAAGATCAGTGTGCAAATATTTCCACCAAATAACTTACACGTGAGAGGTTTGAGGCATTTCAACATTTTAGCTCTCTTTGTACTCTTTAGACTATGATATAATAAAGGGGAATGTTATGAAATTGGAATTATTAAACCAAGTAATGTTAGTTACTTGGCGAGTTAACCACATAAGGTGAATTATAGGTTAGTAAATCTATAATGAGTGGGTCTGTTGGATTGTTACAAATACACACGTACGGTATAAGACTGTTAGTGTTTAATTACAGATTAGAACAATTCTGATAGCCTCAACTTAGGGGCTAATTTAGACCTTTATGTTGTATAAATAATCCTATGTTAAAATCAATAATGAAGCTTGTGAATTGCACTAGCTCAGAGGCTTTAAAGTTCCTAATTAAATAGAAGAACCTGCCAGTGGAAGATGCAACATAGGAAACATAAGCAAGTTTTTTTTCAAAAAAAATCCACAGCTATTAAGCATTGAAGGCAACGCTTTTTCTGAAGTTTGGGTTTGGGAGGCGGCAAGGCCGGGAGACTTGTTATGCCTTTAGTACTCTATCTTGGTAAGTGTACTAACGTTACAGGCCAACTTGTGGCACTCTTAACCTTGTCTTTTCTTTTGTGATAATTTCTAGATTCTCATAGGCTGACTAAATTGGTCCTAGGGAGTTGCTCCAATGTAGATTATATCATTTAGGAATCAAGAGTGGAATTCTCTTTTATATTCTAGTAAATTCTATTTTGGAGGTTTCCCCCTCAAAGTGGCTACAAAAAACATATTACAGTGACTCCCATTTCTGTTATTTTGTATCTTTCAGGGCTTTCCCCAGACAAAAGATTCTAGGATCTGCTGTGTATTGCTTTTTTCTGTTCACTGGAGTGGAAGTATCTTGATTCTCTATTATTGCTGCGATTTTTATTCTGCATTTAATGAATACTAAATATCATTACAAACACATGCGAAATTCGACATTTCGAGAACCATGTTTGGTTTTCAATTTTTTGATGTATGTTTATTATTTCTGTTCACCTATATATTTTTAGCAAAGAAACTTACCTTTGGCTCTCCAAAATTGCATTGTTCTTGTCTAGGGTTTGAGGAGCTGTTGCTAAGCTTGTAGGAGTGTGAGGAGCTGTTGCTAAGCTTGTAGGAGTGTGAGGAGCTGTAAAGGAGGAAGATTTGTGAAGGATTTGTGGTTTACTAAGTGAAGGTAAGTTTTTTTTTTTTTTTTCTAACCTTGTTTTTTTTTTTTTTTTTTTATTTATCTTTCACATTACATTTTTTTTTTTGCTTATTTTTTTTTTTTTTGCTCTTTCTATTTAATTTTTTTTTAATTTTCATTGTTCAATCACAATGCAATTGCATGCCATTGTTTTTTTTGCTTTTTTTTTTTTTTTTTTTGTAGGTATTTCTACAATGGCAACAACAAGTTCTGCTTCTTCTGGGCAATCTTTGGCCAAGGACTTTGACCCAAATTCACCGTTATGGAGGCATGTAACAATACTTCAACAAATTGCAGGTGGTGGTTGTTTTGAATGGAAATGCAATGATTGTGATGGACTATTCAAAGGCTCTTACAGTAGGGTGAAAAGCCACTTGTGTGCCATAACGGGTAATGGTATAAGAGTATGCAAGGGGAGGAATAATGCTGGGGGGGTGCAAAGCAAAAGTTTTGGCATATATCAAAGAGCAGGAAGATGCAGAGGCAAATGTGGCTATGAGAGCGGGGTCATCCATTGGCCAAAAGAGGAGGTTCATCTCGTTCAGCGAGGCCTCCAGTTGCTCCATCACCTAGTGGATCCCCAATTGTGGCCATGCCACATCCATTTGTGGCTCCTATCTCCACGGATGAGGATGTTTCCCTTGCACGAAAGAAAAGTAAGACAAAAGGGCCATTGGAAAAGGCCTTTCAGAATGAGAGCAGGGAATTGCAGATGAACACATTGCAAGGTGTGTATATGCTAATGGGCTTTCTTTTAATGTTGTGAGATCACCTTATTGGCATGAGATGGTGAAAGCCATCAATGAGGCACCAAAAGGGTATAAATCACCAGGATATGAGAAGATCCGCACCACCCTTTTGGATAAACAAAAAAAAAATGTGGAAACCTCCTTGCAACCAATTAGGGACTCATGGACCAAAACAGGTGTCTATTGTTTCTGATGGATGGAAAGATGCAAGAAACCCCCTTTTAATCAATGTGATTGCAGTATGCCCTAAGGGGGCAATGTTTTTGAAAGCGGTTGATTGTGAGGGGCAAGTGAAGGATGCCCAATTCATAGCCAACATTCTCTTTGAGTCCATTGAGGCAGTGGGGCCTGAAAATGTTGTCCAAGTCATAACGGACAACGCCAAAAATTGCAAAGCTGCGGGGATGCTAGTTGAGGCACGGTATGGGCATATTTTTTGGACACCATGTGTCGTGCATTCATTGAATTTAATGCTAAAGAAAATGGCAAACAAAATAGAGTGGATCCAACAAGTGTATGCAGAAGCTGAAGAGATCCAAATGTTTGTCACCAACCACCACATGTCACAGGGCATTTTTAGATCATTCTCGCAGTTGGAGCTACTGAAGGTAAGGAAAAAAAATTTCTTTCTTTTTTTTAAAATTTAAATATAAATTTTTTAAGTTTTTTAGTTTCTTTTTTTTCAATTTTTTTTTTTTTAATTTTTTTCCTCATTCTTATTAGGTTGTTGAGACTCGGTTTGCATCACACACAATCGTCTTGAGACGACTAGTGAAGGCGCGAAAGGCACTCATGAGGATGGTAACATCCAATCTTTGGTCTGTATGGAGGCAATCAAACACTCAACGGGCTCAAAAAGTGAAGAACCTGATCTTAGAGGACCCTTGGTGGGATAGAGTGGATTATCTGTTGAGTTTTACGGAGCCCATTATGAGCATGATCCGGTTTACTGACACGGATCAGCCATGTCTAGGAGAGATATATGACGGCATCGACTCAATGATTGAGAAGATAAAAAAGCCGTCATAAATGCAAAAAAAACAAGATCCCGAGGAAATATTTTTCAAACAAGTGAAGTCAATCCTCATTGAGCGGTGGAACAAAATGACCACCCCATTACATCTACTGGCTTTTGCATTGACTCCTAGATTTTATAGCACAGAGATCCTTTCCTTGCCAGGGAGGGTAGCACCATACAGGGATGCGGAAGTCAGTGAGGGATATATGGCGGCATTGGCTAGGCTCTTCCCTGATCCTGAGGCCCAAGACCAGGTTATGGTAGAGTTTGGCAATATCATAGCAGAAACGGGTCATAGCCTTCTCGCTCTTCGGAGCAAATACAAGATGGATGCTCATATGTGGTGGTACCTCCATGGTACCTCCATGGTACTTCATCGGTTTACTTGCAACCTCTTGCAATCAAGGTCTTGGCACAGGTAAGTTTTTAATTTTTTTTTCTTTTTTTTCTTTTAGTTTTTTAAAATTTAAGTTTGAGTGTTTAAGTTTGAAGTTGAACTTTGCATTGACTTTGAAGTTTGTTTGGTTGCCTTAATAGGTTGCAAGTTCATCTTCCTCTGAGCGCAACTGGAGTACATATAGTTTCATCCACTCACAGAAACGCAACAGGTTGGGGGCTAAAAGGGCTGAAGATTTGGTATACATACATTCCAACTTGCGCCTTTTATCCCACAAGCAGCCAGAGTACAAGGAAGGGTCAACAAGACATTGGGACATTGATCCAGAGATAGTTGACTTGGATGCTTCCATTTCCCACCATGGAGCATATGATGATGAGGGGAGTTTTGTGTGGCACCACGAGACCTACATGCACAACAAGGGGGTGCAACTGGCAGTGGCCCTAGTGCGAGTGGTTCGAGCCCATGTGGTTCTAATGAACCACATAATGATGATGATGTAGTTGATCTTGATCCTCTTGATGAAGAGGAATATGATGAATATTGACAATGAAAGATAGTTTTTGAACTTTGAATATTGATCTATGATTGAATTTAATATATATATGAGAGATTCATGACATTCACATTGTGTTCGATTTAAGTATTTTAATTTTAACTTTTAAGCTTTTAAGTTTTTAAAGTTTTATCGGTTTTATCCCTAGCTTGTTTGTTGTTGTGTTATTATTCACTTATTTAGCTTATAACTTGTCTTTTATCTTTTCTTTCATACACGTATCGGATACTCTGCTCCCGCTCCCATATCCAAAACGTTTTGGCTGCTTAGTTACAAACACATGAAATTCGACATCTAGAGAACATGTTTGGTTTTCAATTTTTCTTAATATATATTAACTATTTTTGTTCACCTATATATTTCATATTTTGGTACAGACGAAGACTATAATCATTCTTGTTCCTCATAAAATGATACATTCATCCACCTAGGGCTGTTTTACACCAGCGCAAGCTTCATTCAGAAGAACTAAACATTGTCTTGGCTTTATTCATCATCAAGATTAACAAACATATACATAAAACTATTTCCAATGAAGTTAACTTTCTTGACATCACAAGGGAAAAACCCAAGGAAAGGGAAGGATTGACCACCCAGCATAGACAAACCTTAATGAACCATCATTTCCATATGATCAAGTGACTCGATTATTCTGTGAATCTGCCCATAAATCTTTGAAAAGAAATTATTCATTTTATCTCAAATGAGCATTGCAAAATGTAATTGAGGCTTTGACCTTAAGTTGAACACTCGCTCTACATCTCATAGAATTCTATCTGCTGACATGCAACAACCTTGATAACACAATGGATATAGATGAGGTATAATCATCCTTTTGGAATATCCATTGTACAGCTCAGCCTAACCACAATTGCCTGATTTTTCCCACAGCTATATTGAGCCATTGGCCTTGCCAAAAACCCTGCAGTGATCCAATACCCTCTTTGTTTTCTCTTATTCCATTTTTGTCTGCACACTAAATTTAGATAATCAAGCTATTGTTATCCAATTTTGCCCCTCAGGTAAAATTGGACAAACAGGACCTCGCACAGAGAAAATTGAAGGATCGTTTCGGCCATGGGAGCTCACATTTCGGGGTCGAGCCTAGCGAGTTGAAGTGGCGAGACATTGAGAGACAGCGGGATGCACTTTTGAAGAGACATTTCGGAGTCCGAAGAATTCAGATTTCGGACATAGAAGCATTTGGGCTCGGTGGATCAAAACTCCGAAATGGCGAGCTCAAAAGGTCCGAAGGATGTCAAAGTCCGAAGTCCAAAATTCGGACTTCGGACATTCGGGAGTTCGGAGTTGGCAGTGGGGTCGAGTGATGAACACTACCACGCGGGGAGGAAAAGGGTCCAAAACCTGAAGTCTGAAATTCGGACTTCGGGCTTTCGGGATTTTGGAGAAATGTGTCGCCCAGACGGATGAATAGTACTCGAAACCCGAACCCCCCAAATCCCGAAACCCGAACCCCCAAAATCCCAAAACCCAAACCCCCAAAATCCCGAAACCCGAACCCCCAAAACCCCAAAACCCGAAGTCCGAATTTCGGACTTCGGGGTTTCGGCATTTCGGAGGTTTCACGAACTCAAGCAAATGAATAGTGACAGCGACCTCCAAAGTCAAAATGCCCGAAGTCCCGAATCCCGAAAGTCCAAAATTTTGGATTTCAGAGGCTGCGATGCAAGGTCGGAGTCCAAAAAGGCAGATCAACCACTCGCATTTATTGCAGTATGGCACCCTCATCTTCAAATGGCCATAACTTTTGACTGGGAGCTCGGATTTGCACAAAATCGGACTTTTTGGAAAGCTCTCGGTGTCCTCTACACAACTATGACTGGATTTCTTAATTTTAGTAAAGTTAAATATTTTAAATGGGGAAATACAGTCCGCCATTTTAGAGTGGCTTCAAATTTCTCACCTACCAAAATGATGAGGTATGGACTTGCCCATCACTCCTGCAAGGAAAATGATTGATTTTGCAGGAGATTGGAGTGCATTTTTGGATTTTCTTCCCTCTCTCTCCTCATTTCTTCCTCTATAAATTGTAAGGGGTGGCATTGTGCAAAAGGTTGATCATTTTCTCTCCCATGCAACCCCTATTTTGTTGGGGCTTTAGGCCTCCTCCAAACTCTGTAATGGCTTCATGCCTTCCTCTACATGCAATGTACTGTGTAAATCTTAAGGAGCAATAAAATTGTGTTTTGTGCTGATTGTTCTGACCTCTACATGATTTTACTGTTTTGTCTTGCCTCTCATTGCAAACAGATGGTTGTGCATATCCTTGTTTGTTACAGATTTGGGTGTGTTGTGCTCATTTCGGGAATGATGTATTGGGTGTGATCTAGTTTGTGGTGCAAGACCACCCTTTCTAGATTCATCATTGCTGCAGGTTGGGGAAGTGATCAGCACTCCTTTCTTGGTGTATCACCGCTCTTAGTGTAGGTTTTCATGTCATGTATCTTTCTCCCTGTCCTCTTCGAAGCATTAAATTAGGATTAGTCAGTAGTTTTCCTGAATTAGGAGTATTTAGTGGTAGGTAGGTTAGGAGCAGGAACCGGCCTTCTCCAGAGAGCTATCCCGTTTAACAATGTCCCACACTCAAGATAGCTCCATGTTATGCAATCACACAGAATACCCCATCTCAAACACGGATCATTCGGGGGGTGTTGTGATTTCGCCATAACAGCTACCATACTGAAAGTATAAAATTTGGGTTTAACGGAAGGATAATATACAAGGATAGAGAACGGCTTGAGAAACAGAGGACGGATCCAGATCTTCAATGGCTCAACCAGAAAACCTTGATGGAAATTTAATGAATTGATTGAAAATTCATCAGGACAAATTCTTGTCCTTGAAAAGTTGAAAGGGAATTAAAAGGCTAAGAATCTAGATCAGAGAACAAGAATACTGTAGATGTCCTTTGCTCTCTGTCCATGACAGTGCGGAGACTCTCTTCAGCAGGTTTTGACAGGTTTCCTTGATCTCTTCTCTGGCAGCACCACCAGAAGTCGTGGTTAGAGAATATTTTTTGCTTTCTCAAATTGCTTCAAACTTCTTGATGGTCATCTAATTTTATAATTTATATAGAGGCTGGGTGCTCTCTCAAAGAGACAGTTTCATTAAGCATATAAAAATAAAATTTGAATGTTAACTTCAGCAAGGAGAATTTGTGCAGTTTGAGCTAAAAGGGCCAGCAATGCACTTCTTTCTGCAGGGATGAGTTACTAGATCACAAATCGCAAACCTCGACAGATTGGCTTGCATCCTCTACGGTTAATTCACTAGGATACTAACTTCAATATTTCTATGCTGCCATTTTCGAATACATGTTATCAGGTAGATGGATCTTGAAACCCAAATAAGGGCTGAATCTATTGCTGTAAATCTGATCAGATACTCTCAATGGCAGTGGCCACAAATTTACATATGGTTTCCTAGTTGAATTACATACTGTAATTATGGTATTGGTTCTTGCTTCTTTTATTATGTATGATTTTGTCATGGTATCTCATCTCCATTATTGAACAGAATACTTTCACTTAGCATACTGTCTTTCACCTTTGGATCATCCTGATCCCCCGTGATAGAAAAAAAAATGTTAGATTGTAATGACAAAAACAAAAAGCAAATGAGAATGGATACAATTTCAAAACCAAAATTAGGGGAAAACAATAACAGGACGGAAATAAATTTCTGATTGTTCTCCATAAAATCAGACATTATACCTCTCCAAGGAATTCTATTTCCATTTCTTGCGCAGTCATTTGAGCTCCTCCATTTCCAAAAATGTATGAATCCTTACCACAGTGTGGACATTTGAAGCAGCTCATATTTTCTATCAGGCCCAAAATCTATCAGAATTAGTAAAAAAATATATGTTAGGTAATATCAACCATCTAGATGATATGGTGCCAGAAAGAAAGAAATTATATTAATGTCCATGAATAACCAAAAGAAGGCCAATGGGACTCGGAGAATATACCAATTACAATAGAAAATGCTTGGGTAAAATCACCCTAGGAACAACGTCTAACTAATGTTTTCCATAGTGTTCCATGATAAGGTTTCCCTTGAATATCAAGCAAACTTCTAAGATTTTTATGCAGGTCTCAATAAAAATACCATCAGCACATTTTATGCTTACAAGACAGTAATGCAAACGACAAAGAGCGACTAACTTTGTGTATTGAAATTGCAATAGAAAAGGGAATGTCCTACATAAGAAAAAAAAAGAACATTAAAATCAACAAACAAAATAATAATCTTCCCATTGTAGCTTACATATTTCTGGCATTTGATGTTCAAGGTCAACCGAGTACAATGTCAATATTTAATATAGAATTTGTTTGAAAATAGCATGCATGCCCTAATTCTGGCCATGGATAATCCATATTCCCCCATTCATGTAATTTCATTTAAATGCAACCAAAACTTTTCACACTACAAGTAAAATGAACTGCCCTACCAAAACTCATTCAACAATTAATGACAATGGCATAAATGGAAATACAAAAAGACTAGACAATGAAAGCAATATTGTCCACCAGTTTTGATCCATTAAAATCAAAACAAATTCACCTTTGATTCACCCAGAGTTAAGCCCTCGTCTAATGTTTTTTAATAAAAAATCAATGCATAAATATAATAAAACTATGCAAAATAAAATATTAACCCTAATGTACAAGAGGGAAGAGGAGAGAACTCAACTAAATAATAGATTCTCGCGGGACTGTATCGCAGAGCTAACTAGAGAATCTAGAAGCAGGAATGACCATGTAGAATCTCTTAAAATAAATGGATCTTCCAGTATCTAATTTAGAAGACAAGATTGCTTGGAGATTGACCTCAAGGCACCTGCGGGATGTCAGCTGGTCAATTCAAACTGGGCACCTTAGGTTGGGTAGTGAGCTCTGAAATTGAATCTCATTGGGCTGGGAGAGCTGGTTGGAATTTAATTTTGCTACGTGTAAATTATCAAATTCATTGTCTTATACTGAGTGTCGCTGATAATCCAAGATGCACCAAAACAAGATGTAGAATACCAAAATTAAGTAACTTCACCAAACCCTTCAATATTTTTCCAAGAAATGAAATGTAAATGAATGGGTCAAATTGATTTTCAACTGCCACAACAGTGGGCTTACTAAATCTAATTTTTGTTGCACTACTAAAACGACATTAAATCAGACCCTCAAAACCCAAACCATAGAACGTCTAGAGTTAGTGAAAAATATGTAAAATGACGTCAGCCCTAGGTGCTCTTGCTGTCAGTCACACTTTGTAAAGTAGCAAGAAATAAGTATATGTAAAAATTGTAATAGAATGTGTGCATAGAATAGAATATAGATCCCTCAAAAGACTGTGAAGTGTGATGCCAAAGATACCCCTAGCCAGTCGATCCAATCTAGGTAAATTGGAGCTATGTGGATGCGAGTGATCTCCAAAATGCATCATAACATGTGCATGCAGACTCTGGAAAAATATGCAATGACAGTATTAAATGATGTTAGGTCCCTTTCAATTATGGTATCATAACTTTACCCCAATTTATAGGGTTATCTTGATGCTAATTTCATAATTAACCTGAGAATAATGTTGACCAACAAGAAAGATAAATATCTCATAATGGCTAGAAAGATCCTTCAAAAAGTGGTGGGAAAGTACACATCAGGGACCGGAGTGCCCCTCGAATGGGACCAAAGTGACTTCACGAGTACCATGGTACTAATTTTGTCACCCCAGTCGAGGCTAAAATCAACGTGCAAATCTATAGAAGTTGATCTGGGCATACAGGGTCCACAAGAGGTTGGTAATGACGAAATAAAACACAATAAGTTTTGTGACCAAAAGACAGGGGTTAATTGGTACTTTCTTCACTCAAGAACCTTCTAAGATAAGTAGTATGAGACTGGGATTAAATAATGTCAAAAAGGTGACACCAATTCTTGTGTCTACACTTTGTGCTAGAAACCAAATACGTCCAAAGCATTTGCTTCAAAAATTCTTCAAAAGTGCAATGCGAACAAGTTTTACTACCTAGGAGAGATAAAAATAAAAAAATTACTACCCGTGATTGTTGGTACCTGTAATATTCAAACTACCTATTTTTCCTAAGGATATTAATCCAACATTTCCAAAAATATATTTGAATTATCATGTAAGAGAGAAAATTAAATCTTTATCGGCATATAATAGATCAATTATTCTCAACTTCCTTGATTTAAAATACCTCTTAACATATGATAATGTAATTGGATCCTGGAATAAGGTCGGTTATTCCCCTCATTAATTCGATCTTAGCCTACTATAAATGGAGTATTCTTTTAGAATGGTGTGATCACCTTTTATATTATACTTAATTATATTATTGTTGTAATAAAAATATATAAAAATATTTAGAAGGCATGCCTAATTTATTGCTCTCTCTAACCTATAAAAAAGTGCTAGGGTAAATACACATATAGGTCAAAAGGAAATATTGTAGAGAATTGCTATTCCCTCAATTAATATGAGCAAATGGTGCATGTAGTGCATTAGCCATTCTTCTAACTTAAATGGCCTTCTAGAAGGTGCATGTGACTACCATATGCCTATTACCTTTGAGGGTATATACTCATGGTGAGTAACCTTCATATAACTAATGCTACTTAGGAAAGCTAGAAGAATGCATAACCATTCAAAACTCTATTGATTAAGGAATTACATCAAATTGTTAATGATCAAATAATTTTGATAATGAGCTTAGACCTACTTATAAACAAGTACTGTATTCTAAATTGTTAGAAAAACATTTTCATTATAAAATCCAATATATTCTTTCATCATGGTTAGACAATATACAATGTTAAGTTATGATCCGACAATTTTTAACTCTTGTATGCAATGGGGTAATAATATTTTGAATTAGCGTAAAACCCCTATTCATATTACCAGATAGTTTACGACTTCCACCACATTAGGAATTGAACAAATTGGAGAAGTGTTAGTAATCTAAAAAGTTTACTCATTATCTCAATATAAATTCTTTCGAATGCTTGTTGGGATGAGGTAGACCAAATGAAGGCCCCCTGCATTGAAGTCAAATATGTCAAATGTTCTGCAAATTTTAATAGAAAACCTTGAAGATAATATTGTATAGCATTTTATTGAAAGACTATATAAATCCTCTCAAATTTTGTTTGATAGAGGTGGGAATAAAACATGTGTTCTATTGTAATCCATATAAATTTTAAGTTGCTTGTCAACTTGAAAACCGTTAGTATTGATAACATGTCCTAAATACCCAATATCCTATAGAGAGTGCAAATTCAAACTTATATTTTTTTGCAAAGAAAGTATGTTGCCCCAAACTAGATAAAACCAATTTTATTTGAATAAGAGAGGTCCATAACCTCAAGTTTTGTGATACAAAAGAATGTCATTCACAAGATTACTAATACACACGTCCTTAAATAGGTACTCTAAACACATGATTCATAGCAAGATTGGAAAGTAGCCCCTACATTAGTTAATCCATAACGACACAACTAACAACTCAAAATTCCACAATAATAAAATGTAACTTATTTTTTTATTGAGATAAACAAATAGGTCATCATTCCATTCTTCACAAAGTAATTATACACGGATCCTCCAGATCTATTTTAAAGAAATATGTAGGACCATGTAATTCATCCCAAATAACTCATCCTTCGTTGTAATGTGATTCTTATTCCTCTTGATCTAGAATGTCTTATTCAACATCAAGATAATCAATTCAAATCTCTACAAAGTGCCACCCTTTATCTTAAGCAAAAATATAGTTATTTGTACTACTGGGCTTGATCTATTTCTTATGTGTCCCTTATCAAGAAGCTCATTGAGGGACTCTTTGCACATGTTCTAATCCTTGTAAACTATTATGTATCCAGTAATCACTGATCATCATAGGATGAAAATCCTTTACCAACTCAATAAGATGCTCTAAGAAAAACTTTGTAACTCATTTTTCTTATTGTTATGAATATTCTCTTTACAATGAATAACTTGTAACTCACCTTGTAAAGATTGCTTTTCTGAATTTTCTGATTTTACTGTGATATAGCAGCTAGCTGCCCATGCAATTTGCCCTCTCCTAAAGGCCCTTTCCATCCATGTCATTGACACTTCTTGTGGTGCAACATTTGCCATGACCTTTAGGATGACTTCTTTTTGCCATCTTTTAGTGAATTTTAGCTCCATGGTTTTGTAGTTTTGTGTGAAATCACCTAGAGAATGCAACCATTGCACACCCAACACAAGATCAATATCACCAATATCAACAACATAGAAATCATCAATTACCTTATGTTTTCCAAGCATGAGAGGAAGTTGTGCAATCTTTGTAGAACATGGAAGAGAGGTCCCATCCGCTATAGTCACTTTGAAAGCCTTGCAATTCGTGGTCTCCAAACCCATCTTCCTTACCAAGCCTCCATCAATGAAATTATGTGTGGCTCCACTATCAACCAAAGTAGTGACCCTTTGTCCTTGAATGGTGCCTTTCACCCGGAATGCATGATACTTGGGAACACCGGAAAGAGAGGCAAGAGTGTTTTCCATTTCATTCTCTTGCACATGCTCAACAAATTCTTCATTAGTCTCATTGTTAGTATCATCCAAATCAAAATTAAGTTCAAAATCTGAATCAATAACCTCAATGTAATGGATTTGACCTTTACCCTTACAATTATGAGGAAGAAAAAAAAATTTGCAAACCAGTTAATTGGAGAATTTTTTTCGAGCTATTGCCCGCAACTTCTTTCGGGTTGTTTTTTTTTCTTTTTGTTTGTGTTTTGGTTTTTCTCTCTATTTTTCGTTCGGCAATCCCCGTAGCCTATTCATTCTTCCTGCCAAACCTTTTCCCGGGCCTCGGGTTTTGAAAAGCTATCCAGTGTTTTTTTAATTGCTAATTAATTTGTCTAAAGGTGACCAGAGCTCAGGATTCCTCCAGGAGATTGTAAGGGGTTGCTTGGTCCAAAAAGGTGCAATAATGGATTCAGTCAGAGATATGAGGAATGTAAAATGACAATACATTCTGGGCATGTGAGGGTGAAATATCGAAAGGAACGATAAAAAGCAAAGTAAAATGGCCAAAGACATGGGTTAATTAGTATTATTTTAACTCAAGAACCATATGAATAGTAATATTAAACTAGGACTAAATAATTACCCAAAGTGCGTGATTTAGTGACTACACAGAAAGTGGTTAAAGGTTGGAGGATAACACCAAAAATTTCTCCCTACACTTCTTCCATGACATTGGCATGAGATCGCCCAAAAAACTTGTTCTTCTACAACATCTCTAGGATATTTTCTACACTCTTTCCTCATCACTGATCAGCTGCACATGTTCTTTTTTCACATTTTCAACATTTTTACATACTTCTTTACATGTTTTTTTACATATATACATACGTATTTGACTACTGGATCGATCTTCTCCTTTTCAGGTCTGGTCATATGGGAAGCGGTTGTCAACCATCACTCAACATCATTCAAAACATCAAAAACATCAACATCGACATTAACAACAATCACATTCACGACAATTACAACATGCATTTATGCCCTAGGTTTATTCTCATCACCACTTTTTGCATTTTTATCCTCTTATCCTCCACACTTCACACTTTTATCACTCCACGCTTTATCTTGTCCCTCAGAAAAATCTTTCTACATCAATCTACGTGGTTATCAAGTTGTAATGAAATTACTTGTATAATTTAGATTAAGAGCAACAATAGAACACCAAATAACATAATATTTCAGAGTAATGATCTCAATATGCAATTAGAATAGCTTTTCCACTTCGAGGGGGCAACCTCCAAACCATATAATAAGACTCAAATGCTCAAATGATACTGAAATACTACCTATAATCCCCTATATATACTATTCATATGTTATGGCCATCACCAAGGCTGACCTATTAAGCATGAGAAAGTATAAATGATATAATAAAATGATACGGTAAGCCACAAGTCGGCTACTCATATCCTAATACAAGCAATAGGTTAAAGGCATAGCATGCCCTTCGCCTTCAAACCAACGTTGTCCTCAACATTGAATAATCTTGGATGTTACTGCAGAAAAACCCTCATCCTCCCAGGAGGCATCTTCTATGCTCAGATTCTTTCACTTGATCAGATATTCCTTAATGTCTCTAGTTCTCAGCCTCTTAGTATGTGTTTGCAGAATCTTCTCTAGCTCTAAAATGATTCTTCCTTCCTCGTCAAGTTCTGGTAACTCTATCTGGGCTTCAAATTTCTGTCCAATAACCTTATTCAGGCATGAAACCTGGAATACTGGGTGCATGTTGAAGATGGAGGCAACTCTAGTTTATAAGCAACACTCACCAATTTTCTGTAGAACTGATAAGGGCCATAATATTTAGGAGCAAGTTTGTTTTCCTTTTTCTGTTGCTTTAGGGACATCTGTTTGTAAGGCTGTAGACGTACAAAAACTTAGTCACCAATTTAAAAATGTCTTTCACTACGGTGTTGATCTGCTTGTTGTTTCATCCTCTTTTGTGCTAATGCTAAATTCTCCTTCAAACTAGCCAAAACTTGTTGTTGATGTTGAATGTGTTCCTCAACATCTTTGACCCTAGTTTGCACCCTCAAGGAGGAGAGTGATAGAAGGTGGATGGTAACCCATATAATGCTAAAAATGGGGTCATTTGAGAATAGGTATGAAAGATGTGTTATACCACCATTCTGCAGTGGTAGCCATTTAATCCACCTTTCCTGCTTATCTGATACAAAACAACGTAAATACCCCTCTAAGAATTTGATGAACACTTCATTTTTCCCATCAGTTTGAGGATGATAATATGAACTGTGAGCTAGCTGAGTACCCAAACATGAAAATAATTCTATCCAAAAATTACTTGTGAAATATGATCACAATCACTTATAATATCTTTGGGGGTTCCATGTAGCCTTTGAACTGTCTCCAAAAAATAGCTGCGACTGTACTGGCTGCAAATGGATGTGATAGGGCACAAAAATGGGCATATTTTGTGAGCCTATCCACAATCACGAAAATAACATTCTTACCCTCTGAACAAGGCAATCCGGTGATGAAATCCATGGAGACCTCCTCCCATCTCTTGCTAGGAATTGGTAAGGGTTGCAACAAACCTGGTGTCTTAATTGTTTCCCCCTTTGTTCTGTTGGCCCACTAAACACTTTGATACAGAATTTTGTAATCCCCATTGAGTCCTTCCCAAAAGAATTCTTTTTTTATTCTATGATATGTCTTCAAAAACCCAGAGTGTCCTCCAACAGGTGAGGCATGTAGCTCTGCAAGAATCTTATGCTTCAACTCAGAATCTTTACTCAAGTATAACCTATCCTTGTACTATAAGGCATTACCTTTCCACTCAAATTTGTTAGATGTCACTAGATCCTTGCTTGATATTATGTATTAGAGATGGTGTATCCTTATCTTGATTCCATTCCAATCTTAGCTTCATCTACCCAATTGGCATCAACATGGAATTCCACATAGTAAGGCATCTGCGGATGTATCCCTTCTGGACAACGCATCAGCTACTACATTTTTCTTTACCCTTTTTGTATATGATTTCAAAATCATAACCCAACATTTTTGTACCCACTTTTGTTGTTCCTCAGATGATAAACCTTTGCTCCAAAAGTATTTGAGACTATCATGATAGTTTTGTACCTTGAAGTGTCTTACCCATGAAGATAGGGCTCCATTGCTTTGAACCACATGAAGAATAGCCATATTCTTCTCATAGACAGGTTTGAAGTATATTTTCCTTTGAATTGGTGATCTCAAATGCAATTGGTCTTCCTTCCTACATTAGAACTACTTCCAATCCTAATCCTGAAGCGGTCACATTCAACAATGAAGGTTTTTTAAGAAGTTGGGAGTAGCC
>CM034147.1:42460644-42485329 GCA_019776745.2 Taxus chinensis
CCACACCAACTTGGTTGCACACCCTACATGTTAGACTAGCTATGTTTGATAGTTCTATGGAGGGGAAGTCATATTGTGTATGAGTCCAATGGCTCACAACCTTAGGTACTATAGAGATGAATTTCCAAGAATTGTTCATGTAATTTCATTCAGATGGAAGGACAATACAATTGAATGGGATGGTAGCTAAGTCTCCACAGATTATTATCTCTCATCAGATGTAGAAGGTTCTCAGAAAAGGAGTAGATGGATGTATAACAAAGTTATTTTCCATAGAAGTATAAAATACAAAGTCTTTAATGCCACCTAATCTTCAAAATATTGTTGATGCTCACTCATCTATTTTTGATGCAATTCCAAAGGGACTACCACCGGTTAGGGATCATGATCATGCCATTCATTTGATTCTAAGGATCCAAACACCTAACATCATACCATACAGATACCCATATTCCCATAAAATTGAGATACATAAAGTGTAATGGCTAAGGCCCAAAAACTCTCAAAAATATTTGTGGGTTCCTAGGAATAATAGGGTACTACAGAAAAAAAAACATCCTCGTGATTACGAAAGAGTGGGTGTGGAGATTTTTTTTTTTCCGCCCTCCTTTTTTTAAATTTTTTTTTCCCTGGGTGTTGGCTCTAATGTCGAACCCTTCTATTCTGGATCAAGAGTATTGTCCCTACTAACTCTGGGGGCCTGTCTCCCCGACCTCTTCCCGAGGCTTGGAAGAAAATTATGGAGGGGTCCTCTTCTGCATCCCCCTCGGAAGAAGTTGACCCCCATGCTTTCTGATGGGGCCCTCTCTCTTCACATCTCTTCTCACATCACGAAGGCTATTGCTGACACTAGGGATTTGTCCCTTGTCGGAAGCTGATGGGTCTCATAACCCCTCTCGAAGACATCAAAAATTGGGCCCAGCTGAAATGGAACCCTTGTGGTGCGTTGGAAATAGCTGTGATGCCAAATGGCTTTGTCCTCTTCTCCTTCAACATGAAATAATATTTCGCTCGAGCTCTTCTGGGTGGTCTATGGTTCTTTGGTAGAAGAGGGTTCTATATCAGGAAATGGTCTCCTGGATTCAACCCGCTTACTGAAACAATGACACATGCTTTAATTTGGGTTCATCTTCTAGGACTTCCTTTGGAGCTATGGCACCCGGCAGTTATTGAAGGTATTTCTCTATCTATGGGGTTCTTTAATCGCAATAGACCATGCCACTAAGGGCCAAGACTAGATTCCTCCATGCTCGTTTATGTGTTAACACTGATGTGAGTTGCCCTCTCTCGAAATCGATTGATCTCTTATCAGATTTTGGAACCTAGTCCTCAAAACATTGAATATGAATATATCCCATAAGCATGTTCAAACTACAAAAGCATAGGCCACAGAGCCTCTGGATGTCCCACTAAGCCTCAGCCTAAACCCAAAACCCTGGTTACCTCTCCCAAAAAGAAAGGAAAATATATCCCTAAGATCATTCCTAGAGAGACCCCGATCATCCCCACATCTAACCCCTTTTCCCTCCTGGAAGAAGGATAGATCATTTCCGAATCCATGTTGGCCCCCTCTCTTGACCCCCTACCTCCCTTCTCATTGGTCTATGTTCCCGAGGAGGTCTCCCTGGCCTTACCCCTTCCCCCACCCCATAGCGGCCCCCCTTCAGTGGTTGATTCAGCCCCACCCTCTCCGCCTTCCTATTCCCCTCCCTCCAACATCCTCCTCTCCCTTCCCCCTCTCCCCAAGATTGGGAACGGAGCTTCCCCTTTCCATCCCCACTTTCACTAGTTCTCCTTTCCTTCCCCTCTTTGATACCCTACTCTCCCCATCCACTCAATCCTCTTATGATAGTTTGAGTCCCCGTACGACCTGCAGCAATAGTAGGAAACCTGATACTGACTATGAGAAAGTCCGTGTGGACGTATCCTAGGTAATGTTAAGCTGCAACAAGAATCAGCCTTGAATGTGGCCCAAGGAACACAAAGCACTATCCCCATAGTTTTGGGGAGAAAATCTAAATCTAAGAAATGAAGGTGATCTCTTGGAATATTAGAGGGCCGAACTCTCTGCAAAAATAAAGAGTCCTCAAGGATATGAAATTTAACTACTCTCCTGACATTATCATGCTTCAGGAAACCAAACACAAAAAAGGATGACTATCTCTTGAAAATTCGGCCAGTCTACTTATTTTTTCTTCTCAGCTTGGAATTGGTAATTCGGGAGGCTTATGCACTCTCTAGGACCCCAAACAATTCAAAGGTGACTGCCTTCTACAGCACCCCAATTTTTTGTGAACTCTCTTCTAGGAAGTAGATTCTAATGCTGCCTGGATTGCAATCAATGTTTACACCCCAAACTTGGAATCACAACGTGAAAGACTCTAGTAGGACATCTCAAATTTCATAAAAAATTGTGGAAATATCCCTGTGCTCATTATAGGAGACTTCAATTGTACTCTATACCCCTCTGAAAAACAAGGAGTAGCCCCGGTTAACCATAACAACATGGAAGCTTTGGTTGACTTTATACGGGGGGAGAATCTTCTTGACATGGACCTTCATGGTACGTCTTTCACTAGGTCAAATTACAGAGTTGGCAGAAATCACATACAAAGCAGATTGGATAGAGCTTTAGGATCCTTGGTATGTATCTCACTTTACCCTGATTTCTTTCTCAGCTCCTTACCCTGTGCAGCTTCAGACCACAACCCTTTAATTCTCTGTGCCAACAATAAGATGACCATAAAAAATCCTCCCTTCAGATTCGAGCTTGCATGGCTGGAAAATAATCAATTGGCCCCTCTCATTAAGAGCTAGTGGGATATCAAAGTTTAGGGATCCGAAAATGTTTAAATTATCCAACAAACTTAAGGAAATAAAAAAGTAGCTTAAGATCTGGAAGAACACGGTGTTCAGAAACATAAAAAATCGTAAGCAAAAGTTGACACAAGAAATTGCTAACATTTCTGCTCTGATGGATATTGAAGGAAGAACAGAACAACTCCATAATCAAGAAAGACATCTTCTCAGTGACTTCCAAAATACCCTAAGGGATGAAGAGACCTATTGGAAGTAGATATCTTGGGGTGCTTTGGCTAGAGAAGGGAGACCGCAACACCAAGTTCTTCCACATTACTGCATCTAAGCACAAAAGCAGGGACAAAATCAAGGAATTTCTTACTTCGGCAGATAACACTTTAACCTCTGACACTAAGATTTCTAACGAATTAGTCTCCTTTTATTCTAATATCCTTCAGGAGGAGGACCCTCCCAATGAGCAAGTTATGTCCAAGATGCTCCATCACATTCCCAAATTAATCTCGGAGGACATGAATGAAAATTTAACGAAACCCTTCTCTATGGAGGAAATTCATAAAGCAATTTTCATAATGAAAGGTGATAAAGCCCCTGGCCCCGATGGATTTCCTGCTTCCTTTTTCCAAATATTCTGGGAAATCATCAAGCAAGATATTTACAAGTACGGTTAAGGAATTCCAGTCCAGCAACGCCCCTCCCTGAAAGAGTGGAACACCACCTTCATAACTCTTTCCCCCAAAGCTCTTGGATGTAGATTGATTTCCAACTTTAGGTCAATTAGCCTCTGCAACACCTCCTACAAAATCATCACCAAAATGTTAGCAGCTCGACTTAAGCCCTTGATGAATGACCTCATCATGGCAAATCAAAATTATTTCATCAGTGGGTGCCTTATTCAAGGGGGTATCATCACCATTCATAAAGCCATCCAATCAACCCATCACTTAAAGTCTATGGGGATTATCCTCAAATTAGACATGTAAAAAGCATTCGACAGAATTAGCTAGAATTTTTTGATCTGAGTGCTAAAAAGTTTACAGGTTTGACAACAGATGGTGCAACTGGATTTTGTGTTGCATTGGGACCCCTTGCTTCTTGATTCTCATCAATGGCATCCCTACAGGATTTTTCAAAAATAGCAGAGGCATTCGTCAGGGGGACCCTCTGTCTCCGTACCTCTTCTTGGTTAATGGTAGAATCTCTCAACAGAGCTCTTGAGGCGGCCAAAAGTCACTCAGTCATTTCTGGCATCAAAAATCACTTCCAGCTCCCATACCGCCACTCACAACCAATTTGCGGATGACACTCTACTTTTGAGTGCTTCTTCAGTGATTGAAGCTCGTGCCTTAAAAGAAATTTTAAAAGAATATCAACATGCCCTCTTAACAATTTGATTAACTTCAACAAAAGCAGTTATCTCCTTCCTAAACATTGCGGCTCAAACTCAAAGAAGTGATTGCTTGACATATTTGGTTGTAAAATTGTGGACTTTTCCCTGCACCTATCTTGGCATTCCCCTCTTCAAAGGCAATACAAACCAAGAATTTGTGGAATCCTGTCATTGAGAGATACCAAAAAACATTGGCTGCTTGGAAAGGTGCAATTCTTAGTGAAGCTAACAAACTTCAACTGGTCAAATCTACTCTACAGAGTCTACCTATCTACTTCATTGTCTCTTCTCAAAATGCCTTCCTCATTGATTTCTGTTGTGGAGGGAATCCAAAAGAAATTTCTCTAGTCAGGGATGGAGGTCAAAAAATGGATTCACCTGGCCTCTTGGAATGAAGTCTGTAAGCCGACCATTCTGGGCAGGCTTGGTATAAGATAGATTGTTGATATGAATGTTGCTCTGCTAGCTAAAATTGGTTGGGAAGTTTCTCAAGGTAATTCGCACTGGGATCAGCTACTGAGATATAAATTCTTGATGCAAGATGAAGACTTCCTTCTCTCATCCCCACCCTGAGGCTCGGCTATATGGAAATTGGTTACTAGCTCTCTTCCTCTTCTTCATACTAGGACCAAGTGGAGGTTTGGAAATGGCAGATCTATTGACTTCTGGTCAGACTAGTGGATTGGAGATAAATCTCATAGTCTCAACCCTGTTTGGGAACCTATCAAAAGGAACCTCATCAATTGGCATGGTAGGAAAGTTTATGGCTATTGGAGAATTTAGAATTCAATCCCCTCTTGGCATATACTGATTTGAATTTGGAGTTTTTCTCTATGTAAATTTCATAATATAATCTAGCCACTGGGCTCCTTGTATAAGGTTGTGGGACCTTCGAAAACCCTCATTTTACCCTCTTTCAAAAAAATAGGGTACTATAGAAGATTTGTGAGGGGATATTGTAGAATAGTAACCCCACTCACTACATTTTTAAATAAGAATGCCTTCCATTGGACAGATGTAGCCACTAAATCCTTTGAGTAGTTGAAGGAAGCCATGTGCAGCACCCCGGTTTTGGATACTCCCAACTTCTTAAAAAACCTTCATTGTTGAATGTGACACTTCAGGATCAGGATTGGGAGTAGTTCTAATGTAGGAAGGAAGACCAATTACATTTTATATTCACCAATTCAAAGGAAAATATTTGCTCAATCATGTCTATGTGAAATAAATGATGGCTATTCTTCATGCAATCAAGCAATGGAAGCCCTAATCTCATGGGTAGACACTTCAAGGTAAAAACCAATCATGATAGTCTCAAATAGTTTTTGGAGCAATGGTTATCATCTGAGGAACATAAAAAGTGGGTAACAAAAATGTTGGGTTATGATTTTGAAATCATATACAAAAAGGGCAAAGAAAATGTAGCAATTGATGCATTTTCTAGAAGGGGTACATCAGCAGATGCCTTACTATGTAGAATGTCCATGTTGAAGGCTGATTGGGTGGATGAAGCAAGATTAGAATGAGATATAACTAACCATGTTGAAGGCATTTTGTAAGGCTGGAGACGTACAAAAACCTAGTCATCAATTTCAAAATGCCTTTCACTACGGTGTTGATCTTCTTGTTATTTCATCATAACTAGGTTTTAGAATGTAGATGAAATATAACTATGTCCATTTCAGCAGATGCCTTACTAGGTAAATCAGGTTCTACAGAAAATTGGCAGTGTTGCTTATAAACTAGAGTTGCCTCAATCTTCATGCATACACCCAATATTCCATGTTTCCTGCCTGAAGAAGGATATTGGATATAAATTTTAAAGGCCCCAAACAGAGTTACCATAAATTTTATGAGGAAGGAAGAATCATTTTGGAGCGAGAGAAGATTCTACAAACATGTACTAAGAGGCTAAGAACCATAGACATTAAGGAATATCTGATCAAGTGGAAGAATCTGGGCATAGAAGATGTGACTTGGGATGATGAAGTTTTTATGAAGAAACATACAGGATTATTCAAAAATTTAGGACAACGTTTGGTTTGAAGGGGAAGGGCATGCTACGCCCTTAACCTATTACTTGTATTAGGATATGAGCAGCCAACTTGTGGCTTACCATATCATTTTATTATATCATTTATACTTTCTCATGCTTAGTAGGTCATCCTTGGTGATGGCCATAACATATGAAAAGTATATATAGGGGATTGTAGGTAGTATTTCATCATCATTGGAGCATTTCTAATTGCATATTGAAATCATTATTTTGAAATATTTTGTTATTTGTTTGTTCTATTGTTGCTCACAATTTGGATTATACAAGTAAATTTCATTACATAGATTCACTAGTTTTTCAAAAGTAATTGTTTGATTTGAAAATTTTAGTGTCGTCACAAAAAATGTGGTAAGAAGGAAGAAGTTATCTCAGAACAATATGAATGAGACAATATTAGTATCCTCCTCTCCCAGGGCTAGAAGTGAAGCCCTCAATTTTTTAAATATCCGCAAGGAAAGCTTCCACTTTCTTGTTCGGTTTGAATTTTAGTGTATATAACTGACTCTGTAGATTCAATATTGTGTTCTTATTTTTGGCCTTGTACAGGGTGCTGAAATTATCCCACACTTCTTTGGATATTTTGGCATCTTGAATGTGGGGTATGCACATCATCAGACATTGAAAACAAGATTATTACTTTGGCCTTTTAATTGGCCTTGTCAAATTATATTTGTTGTGCTACATCATCTGATGATCTGGTTGTGGAACCATTCAATATAGACCAAATATATTCAAAATCAAGTTGTGTTTTGATCCCAGTATTCCATACAACATAATTATCTCCTCTTAGGAGATGTGAGTATTGAAAGAAAGAACTGAGGGGCATTGGTGCCCATTTTCTGAAATTTACTAAAAAAAGGGTAAGTAAGCCTCTTATCACTCTAGGTATAAGGTCTCCCAATCTATATACTATCATTCAAATATACCAAACCTTTCTATATACATGCCATTTTTATATACCCATTGGTACATGGAAGAAGCTCGCCCTTTTCATATACCTGGGAATACGTGAAAGAGGAATTAACGTACGTGAAAGAATTCGATACGTGGTACCAAGACAATATTGAAAGGGTTTTTTTGTGATTAATGACACTGACTCAAAGAAATATCCTCATACGTGTGCATAAATTTGTTATATACTCAGATAATTTTAGTGTCCAGATTTATGTCGTGCAATCATTCACAGACGGATGGGAGGGCTCAAAGTGTGTATGTTGTGTCCTTATTTCTTCCTGTCGATTTATATAGATGGTGCCTAGATGACATTATTATAGTTATATTAGGTGTTAAGTGTAGTAGTAGTTATAACGAATTTACATGTAAGCGCTTCCTAAAGGCACTTTTTATACTGAACACAACGAAAGAGATATGAAGATCTCATGATTGTTACAAAACCAAATTTCCACTGTTTATATTTTCAAAATTCTATCAGTTTTTATCAGTTACAATGTTTTGTGGTTGAATATGGCAACCTATAAATTAGTACAATCCATTGAAAATATATGATTACATCCAATATGCAGAAAAAATTTAATGACAGGTAAATTATTTTTGATTTGCGAGGCCCTGGTGGTCTCTGGAGCTACAGAATGGCTCTCAGCGTGAAAAACCACAAAAAATAGCTTAAAATGTAGTTTAAGATGCCCCTCCATTTACAAAAGTTTCTTAGACTAAATTTTTAAGCAAAATGGAAGACATTTTTTAATTGCACAAATAGTGTTTTTTATCACTAAATTTGGTGTGGGGTTTAGTGGTGGCTTGCGGCTTTAACAGAGGTTTTCTACTTACTAAATTTGGTGTTTGCTCCTAATTTCTCCACTAAGTTCAAATAGTTTTCAAAAGTAATTTTTTTATTGGGGGAGAGTTGAACCCAACACCTCCCACTCCTAAGTGTTTTCCCACTAACCAATACAACACCCAATGCATATATAATATGAAATGGACATAGTTATATTTAAAAAATTAGAAAATGCACTAACCTTTGAAAAGGGTGATGTGTTGCCTTCAGAGGATTCCACAAGGTTGCATGTGTGAGGAGGGCCGAATAAGGGTTTTTTGCTGATAAAGTGGATCTAAATTATATTCCTTTGCAAAAAAATTGATTGTTTTATATTGGCACCATTGTATTTTCCTCTGTTTTGTTAGTTGTCGCCGCATTTTTATTGTTACATGTCACAAGGTCTAAGCTTGATGAGGCGTCATCTCGACAAGACAGGGAGTGGGGGTCGACATAGTCCATAGGAGCTCCACTTGGTGGATTTGGAAATGGCTCAACTCTCCCTTCAAAACATTTTAAACCCTTTGATGGAATGTAATTCGGTCTGTTGAACCCATCGATGGAACTTGACTTGGGTATGCAGGGGTCGTTGTTTGTTTTTAGATGTCTCGACCATTTGGTATCTCAGTTTGAAACTTGGTTCACCCTTAAAACAATGTTATGCACATAGGGTTCGATTTAGATGATATGCTTAAATCTCGGTGGTCGGGGTAGACACAATCCACATACAACTTGCCACGAACAACCAATATCTCCAGCTCGATGACCCAAATCGATGGGTGGCTCACCTACTAGTGCATAGACACAACTCAGTCTTCAATGGAGCTGGTGAACTCGGTGAGGGCCCCAAGGCACAAAATCCTCCAAATTTATCAAAAACAACTAAATTTAGCTAAAAAACCACTACTAGTAAATCTGGATTAAGAAAATTAGATTCAAATATATATATATATATATATAATTTTCTTAATCCAGATTTACTCCAACAAGCAAATTTTCCTTATGCAGGAGGCACCCAATGAAAAAAAAAATTACTTTTCAAACACCTGGAGAATGACTATGAGGTTGTGGGGATTCAAGGATGTTTTGAGAAGTTTTTTAGAGGCAAAAAATGCTCTCCTAGAACACATAATTATTCTCCAAAAATTCTCTACCTTCTACAACCTCTCTCCAACGTGACACACTCTCTTATCCTGCTCTGGTACCAAAATCTATAAGAGAGATGAAAGCCTCACAAATATTAATGTAGTTCAATCAAATCATATACAATGGAGATGGCTACAATATTTATAGATATTGCACAAGCGAGTACAAACAAACGAGATGTTGTACAAGTGCAATAAATTACATATCCGTGAATAAGACAATAATATGGTTATAGAAATCTAAGCTTATAACAATAATCATACATGACCACAATATGCCAAATAAAATGGTTTTAATAATACAACAATATTTATAACTTGGATTTTACCCAAGTAATTACTAAACAAACTCAATAACAATCTAGTTACCTAAGGTAAATAGTAAATGCTAAATTTAACCTAGTAAACAATGTTATAGCTAACAAAATATATTATAAGTTCTAGTGTGTTTTGCAGAAAAATATACTATGATAATTAGATTTTTTATACTTCTATTTTCCTTATTGCACATCCTTAATATTTTTGAAAAAAAAGAATTGTAACAACAACATTCTACTAGTTTATAACAACAAAATTCTACGTGTTTATATGACAGAACAAATTGTTGAAAGAAGAAGAAAGGAACATGTGCATTATACAGGTTTATAACTTTTTTTTACTATTGGTAAATGATTTTTGAAGGGACCATACCTTGTAGTAAAAAAAGGCTCAACATCCAGATAATACATTAACAACAAAGTGGTTTTTTGATATGTGGGGGGCACACCCCAACCAAAAAGCATAGGAGCTATAAATTCAGGAAAAAACTTAGGCATGGGGCTAACCTGCCAACAAGGATCCTGACTAACAACATAAAAACAACACAAAAAACAACAAAACAACAACAAAATGGAAACAAAATAGTAAAACAAAGCTAAGACAGAGATTTGTTGAAAACTTTCAATGCAATCTTTTAAGGCTCTGTAGAGGTTGAAAACTATTTACATTTCTAGGTCTTGGTTACTCTCGGTGAAGCTGGCGATATTCCTCTTTTTTATTTTTTCATTATTACCAAGAATACTTGAGGATACCAAAAGCCTCACATACATGCTTTACATTAGTTTGGATGTAATCTAGATCCACCTTGTGAATAACTAGCCTGGTTGGAATGCATGTCTTCCACCTATAAAATCCTTTTCTCCAAATCATTGAGCTGAGTGGAAAGGCTATTCTTCTTCTCTTCCAGGTTATAGAGGATAAAGGGGTCTAGGTTGGTTTTGAATCCCCCTTCTTTGATAAGGATATCCACATTCTCCTCTATCCCCTTAAGGGCCCTCAACTTGTTGTTTAATTTGAGCAGACATACCCAAAGCTAGAAGCTGTAATATGGGAAGCTTGACTAATTTCTAAAAAATTCTCAGCTCCAAAACCATCCTTTCCCTTTGAACTATGAAGAATTATTTTGGTGGGGGGATAATTATACATAGAGAGCAATGAACATTCATAATTTTTGTGTGAATCCTCAGTTGGCTGAGGAGGAGGGGGGCCAGAGGTTGGCAAGGTCCTTTTCCACCACATCAAGGAAGAAGTGATGAAGGAGGAAGATCACTCTTTGGTTCAAAGGGAGTACCCTCGTATAGGCCTGAACCTCTCTAATATATTTCTCAAGAGAATGGAATATTTAGTGAGGTAAAACAACTTTAGCAGCATGCCTGAAGTGATTTAAGATCACAAGATGATGCAAAGGTAGGGTAAAAAATTGACCTTCTAGAGTAATATAACAAACAATCATCTTAGCAACCTCATTGAATGAAGGGGTAATGGAGGAACAAAATATTCTTGACTTACCTTACAAATAATCCTTTCCCACTAGGAAATGTTACTCCTCAACATCTTTTTCGAACTTGTTCCTGAAAAAATTTACCCCATCCATGCTCATGCATGTAATGAAGGAGATCATTTCTTCAGTAATTGTGAAATCTTTGTTTTTGAAATGGACTACTTTTTCCTTCCAATTTTTAGCAAAATTTAGGGAGATATGGACATCATGTGCCTTAATAAATTTCTGCCCCATTCCCTTCTCTATAGAAATTGTCCAATTTTGATGTTTGAGAAACCTTTACATAAAACCTTAGCTTTGAATATAAAGTCCTTTATCGTCCAGCTGAGGGGTAGGGAACCATGGAGATTATTAATGACATTTAGAGAGTCTCCTTCAATGACTAAATTGTTTAATTTTAGGTCCCTGTAAATTATGATTCCCCAGAGAGCTGCAATGGCCTCTACATAATGGTCCGATTGATTGCCCATAGGTCCTGTGTAGACAACAATATGGAGTCCTTGATGGTTTCTTATTAGCCCCCCACTACCAGATGTACCCAGGTTTCCTTTAGAGGCCCCATCAAAGTTCAACTTGTACTAACCTTCAAGTGGGGGAATCCACTAAACAAGAGTCTTGTCAATGCTAGGTGAAGTAATTTTACCCTGTTTAATTTCAATATTCCAAGCTTTCAATAATCTTTCCTCATCTTTGGGGTATTTAGCATCTTTGGGGGCTTGAATCTTAAATTTTTTTCCTTGGCTACAACTGTGACTTCATTAAGGAGTCTCTTTATGGAATTGTTAACATTCCTAAAAATAAGAGAATTTTGAGCCTTCCAAATTCTCCAAATGGTGTGTGTTATCACTAAATTATGGCACCCCCAAATGAAACAATTTGATGGACTGGGGCATTTGGTGTAATTTGTGTTATATTGGATTACCTCTCAAGTTGTGGGACTTTCGGGCTTGAGATAATCCTCTAGAGAAAGTTAGTTCTTTCTCTTAATCCTACTTGCCAAAAACTACCCCTAATGTAGGCAAGAAAAATACCTAATCCTATCCTAACAATCCAAAGATACATGGAGATAGATGCATGAAAATAAACCTACACTAAAAGTGGTGATACACCAAGAAAAGGAGGTGTTAGACATAATGTAACTACCAGAAATGGAGAGAGGTGAGTAATAGAGAGGATGGACATGATGCACCATAGACCAAATATGGATTCACATAGAACATCACTTTTTCCCCATCAAACACAACTCTCATAACCTATAATGAAAATCAAGATATGCATAGTAACCCTGCAATGAAGAGAAGCAAGTAGAGAGCAACAAAAAACATGCAAAGGATGAACAAATGCATCTAAAAAACACAGCCTATTTCTCCAGTAAGTTTCCCGGTACATCATTAGTGATAAGAGGCAAGATAATGACATTAAAAAGCATGGAGATGAGGCTTGAAACTACAACATTCTACCCAGTAGAGAATAAAAAAGAGGGGGGCAAGAGAAAAAATGACTAACTCCCTACAAAATGAGCTCCACTTTAAAATTTATAGAATTAGAGAAGAGAGAGAATATAATTTGGGATTTGTCTTTCCCAACACTTACAATTTCCCAAGTAGGTGAAAATCATGATATACAATCTCCAAATTTTATCCCACATTTATTTGTAACTTGCAGCACAATAAAATGGCTTCCATGCTCATTAATTGCATCCTCAACCACCTGGTAATTGTGAAACTAAACTGGGCTCGTTTTCTACAAAGTTCTCCATCAAATATTCATCAATTTATAAATTTCTTGATCCCTATGTAAAGGTCTCAAAATCACGGTTCCAACGAGACCAATTTTGTGCAATTCCATTGAGAAATTATCAAGTTATGAGCTTCTGAGCACATGCAGATGTTTTGTGTTTTGCCAGGCTTGTTTAATACTTACGGGACTATGAATTCAATTCTTGGCTAGAAAATAAAATTTTAAATATTTCCTATCTTATCTAATGTCCTTTGCATTATTTAATATGACATGTATTAGAAAAAAATGGGGGGCCACCTTGCTTTTTTTTATAATGATTAAGGGGAATGTTTTAATGTTTTATATTCGCCAACTCAGCCGGGCTGGATCTTTTTCTTACCTATTGAGCCCTTATTTCAATGCATCAGGATACCCTTTTAGTTTGCACTACCGACCCTATTTTCTCCATAGCGGTGGCTTATTCATTGAATCACCCATCCAGTTAATGCTTTCTTAGAAAAAAGGGATAATTTTGAACAGTTGTACTTTGAAGGAAGTTATTCTACATTTCATGAAGTGACAACCTCACCCATTCAAGGAGGAGTTGAGAGTGAGGGATCCTGGCGATGAAATCATTCAACTCAAAGAAAATAAAATTCCAAAAGGATGTTGTTTCACTTAAATAATTTTTTGATAAACATGACAGTTTATCAAAGAGAAAGAGTAGGCAAGACCCGTGAATTCTACTAACTATGAGGAAGTTGACAGTGGTACCAAGGAAAAACCTGTACCTAGTCAACATTGGTAAGTGTTTGCTCTACAGAGGAGTGAAATAAATTTGTAAGCCTCCTTACCCAATATTATGATGTCTTGGCTTACTCAGATAGAAGACTTGAAGTCTTTCAACCTATAGAAATGGGAGCATGCCATACCTTTGAAACCTAGTGTAGCTCCATTCAAGCAGAAACAAAGACTGTATAACCCCAAGATAGCAGGGAAGATACTCCACGAGGTTAAAAAGATGTTGGATGAATGAATAGTGTTTCTTATTTGACATTCAACTTGGATAGCTAATATTTTCCTAGTTCATAAGAAAAATGGAGAAAATAGGATTTGTGTGGATTGTTTTTGCAATCTTAATCAAGCTTCCGGGAAGGGATATTTCCACTTCCGGTCATGGACCATATTCTGTAACTAGTAACTAGATATAAAATAATATCCATGCTAGATGGTTTCTCTGGTTATAATCAGATTGAAGTGGCTAGAGAAGACCAACACAAAATCACGTTCACCACCCCTTGGGGTACGTTCACGTATAGAAGAATGCCTTTGGTTGGATCAATGCCGACACCAACCTTTCAAAGGGGATATGGGCAATGATATTCACATACTATAAAGATAAAATCATCTTAATATACCTAGATGAATTGATAGTTTTCTCAAAGAAGCAAGAAGATCATCTAAGAGATTTGGATAAAATATTGCAAGATGGCAGACTTAATAGAATCTCCCTGAATCCAAAGAGTATGTGTTCGGAGTGTTACATAAGGGAAAATCCTAGGTCATATTGTTTTTAAAGAAGGAACCAGAATCCCGTCCTGAGTGCATTCAAGCTATCAAACAATCTTTCCTTACCTACAAGTAAGCTTGGAGTCCAATCGTTCTTTGGGAAGGTGAACTTTTTGAGAAGATTCATGCAAGACTTTTTCCAAGATAACAAAGAAATCGTGTACATGATGAAAGGAATTAACCTTAAAATGGTCAAAGGAAGGTAGGGAAGCAGTTAAAAAAAGCAAGGGTGCTATTGCAAAGTATCCTACATTGGCGTGTCCAATTTAAAAACGAATTTCATAGTCTATTGCTATGCTTCCTGCACACCGATCTTTGCCATCCTGAATCAACATAAGCAAGAGGGAATTGAATATCATATTTCATTCATGAGTTCTGGATTCAAGAAACATGAAATAATTAATTCCCTGAGAGCCATTCATGGGGTGGTTAGAGCCTTGAAACATTTCGATATTGGGTATTGAATTAGCAGACTCTAAAGTTCTTAGTTCTGGACACTACAGTTTTAAAATCATGTTAACACAAACAAGAACTAGGATCTAAAAGAGGTAACTCAGTCTCTAAGATCTAGGGAATATGGACTTGCGCATCAAGCCTACCAAGTTAGTTCGCGGAAGAGGACTCATGTAACTCCTCGCAAAGAATGAGCCAAGAGATGATGAATTTTGAGAAAGAACCAGTTGAAGAAAGTTTACCAGTGGTATTTACCACAGATGAATGGTATTCTGATATAGTTTACTTTTTCACATATGGTGAATTTCCTGAGAATCTAATAGCTAAGGAAATAGAGCTATCAAATTAAGAGTTTTCAGGTACATCGTTTGGGACAACACCTTGTTCAGAAAGGTATTGATGCATGTCCTTAGATGTGTTGTAAAGGGACAACAACCTAGGGTTTGCTTGAATTGATTTCATAATCATGCTTGTAGTAGGTCATTTCTCTAGACCCAGTGCACAACTCAATAGATTTTGTGGGTGCATTATTGATTAGCCATATGTTTTTTTTGATTGCTAAAAATGGGTAGTCAAATTCGAAGCTTGTCAACAATTTGGTAGAAGAATAAATTGACCCCTCTTTTCTTTTCCACGACTTGTTTTTTTTTGGTGCAGCCCTTTCACCATGAGTATTGGATTCATCGGGGTCCTTGACCAATTCAATATTGGTCCTATCAGTGAGCCCTTGCGCCCAACCCGCGCCGCCACTCCGCGAGAGTTTACCCTTTCTTCCCTCTCCCCTTCCCTTTCTGCTTTTTCTCTTTCCTTTTCCCTTTTTTTTCCCCCCTTTTTCCTCCTTTTTTGTCTCCACCCCCATTTTTCGCCGCCACCCTCATCCTCATTTTTCCCCCTTTTCCCCCGTTCCCGTTTTCCTTTTTTTTTTTTTCTTTCTTCATTTCCTTTTCTTCACCCTCCATCTTTTTACCTCTTTCCCCCCCTCCCCCTTTCTCCCCGCCCCCTCTTTCTTGTCTCCGTGCTCCCCCTTCCCCCCCCCTTTACGCCCTGCCACGTTTTTCTTTTTTCTTCTCGTTCCTTTTGCCCCCCCCCCCCCTCCTCCTTTTTCTCCCCCCCCCTTTTCCCCCCACTCACCCTTTCTTCCCTTCTTTCTCCCCCCCCTCCATGTCCCTCTGTGTTTTTTTTCGTGGTTTTCTTTTTTTTCCCCCTGTCTTTGCCTGTTCTCTTTTCCGCCTTGCCCCCCTCCTTTTCCCCCCGTTCCCCCCTCCTCTCTTTTTTTCTTCGCCTCCCCCCCACCGCTTTCCTTTTTTCCTCCTTTCATTCTCTTCACGCTCCCCCTTCTTGGGTCTCTCCCCTTCGTGCCCTCGACTTTGTCTTCCTTCCTGTTCTCTCTCTTTTTCTTTGTCTCTTTTTTCTTCGCCCTTTTTCTCCTCTCTTTTCTCACATGTCCACTTGTTTTTTTTCCCCCCCCTTGTGTTTGCTTTACCGCTCTTCCTTTCCTTGTCTTTCCTCTCTGCTACATTCTATCTTCTTCTCGGTCTCATTCCTTCCTTTTTCCCCTGTTTGAAGTCACTTTTGTATCCCGTTGACTGTTCATCCCTCGCAAAAGACCTACTTTTACCATGTACCCCCCCATCCCACCTCCCACCCTCATTTTACCTCGTAATATGTGACCTAAGACAAAAACTGTGAGCGTTGCTTGCACAATAATTCCACAACAAGTACTCTGCCCAGAAACCCATTGAATTCCTCCCATTTTCTATTGAACTTTCCTAATCCCCGACTCTCCAGATCGAAGACTCAAGTTGTACAATATATTAATTACCACCTAGACTTAAGGAACATCCGTAGACGAATACTAGAGACAGCAAACACACATCATCTCTATCAATAGTGCCAAGTCTCACGGTCGACACGACACACAATCAACAAGAACTTCCCCCCCCACGCCCGCCACAGAACGGTATACTGATGCATTGGTCCGCGCCCGCCCCCCCCCCCCCCCACCCTGCGCCCTTTACCGAACCTATCCAAATGGCCCAAATTGGGCATGTCTCCATCTCAATCCACGCTATGGCAACCGAGGCTCAATATTCCCCCATTACTCTGAGAGTTTACTGGCCTCTCGATTAGACCTCAAGACCCAGACCCACCGTCCCGGACCCGCCCCATGAATGCTTGCACCCCACCCCATGCCTTGCGAGAAAAGGATCATGGTTTCAAGCACCCCCCCCTAGAAGAGCAGCAGAGTCAAGTTACCAAACAAAATCGAAGCAATGTAATCCAGGTAAATAAATTGTTACGACAGATCTAACTAAGGAGAGAAATTCAAATCAATGACCTAGTTCTTCTATGGGGCCAGAGGCGTGAACCAAAAGGAAAGCACCATGAAGTTTTCTATCAATTTTCTAGGCCCTTTAAAATTAGGAATTAATATGGAGATTAGCACATATTCCTTGGCAATCCTGATGGAACTCATTTTCTCTTCCCTGACAGTCGACATATCTTCAAGCACTATTAAAATTAAAACGGGTTGTCCCCTATAAGTAAATACATACGTAAATTAGGTTTTTGTTTGTTTCCATTTCTTTGTTTTTTGGTTCCTCTTCGTAATCCCATTTTGTTGCATTCTATCTTTGGGATCTTGTTCAATTAAATTTTTGGGTTTGGGACATTTTTGCATCTGTGAAGGCATTTATCCCCAATCAACCAGTTGTTATTAGCTAATTTCACTGCACAAAAATTAGAGCGTGAAAAATTTAAAAAAAAATTAGAAGTTCCTTCTCATGGCTTATCACATTCCTCGTTGATCATTTTATTGATGATCATTTGGCATTCGTTTTCTCCATTCGGGGTAAAGTACATATCCCGAGTATGTCCGTCAACCCTATTAATGAATTAATGCATATTTTACCTTGTTCTTTAAGAAAATATTTTATTAATTTTTGGTTTTTTTATTAATAAGATTAATTTAATCCTCGTAAAGCTTGATCGACAAATTTGTAAGCACTTTTTCATTTTCCCATGCCATGGGAATGAAAATTATGATTCCAATTTCAAGAAATGCAAAATTGGCTCTTTACTTCCGTTGTTCCCCTTCTTGGTAAGCTCTTCATTTCCCCGGCTTGTGGAAATTCCCTTGTTGTACAAACCAACCAGATGTCAAACAAAAAATGTCTCCCATTTCCAATGTGGGGAAAAGGGGTGGAATGTCAGCCCGCTTTTCCATTTTCATGGGCAACACTACTAAATTCCCTCGTTATTCTCCTAGTAATTAATGCCCACTACCCGTAGGATTGCGAATTGGGTTAAGAAAATTTGGAACCAGTTATTCAACAGGAAGAAAGAAGAAACAATTACAATCCAAGAAAAACTTCTTGGATCCTCATAACTTTTCTCTGTGAAACTTTATGGAAAAAGTCATGCGAAAGTAATATTGATAACGAAGAAGTTTTTGAAGCTTTCATTTCCAACTCTCCTATTTCTTGTGAAAGCCACAAACAGGGAAAACAAAACCAGTCAAATATTCACCATGCCTTTTCTTATGAAATACATGAAGAGAGTAAAAAATCCTAGGTAGCCAAGGATATAAACAGTCCATGCAAAGGGAGGTGGAACACATTACCCAGGAGCATTGTTTAGGAATTCATTATTACCACGTATTCACAACCCACACGTAGTCCAAAATAGCTCCCGACTGTCAAATAATTGGAAATTCACAACACAAGGGAGATGTTTGGTATTTCCATGCATTGGTAAAGTTAAGCACAGTTGTCCAAAGTAAAACAAGGTAAGCTCCTTGGTTTCATTGTTTCTTTGCATGGAATTAAAGTTGATACCACGAAATTAAGGCTATTCTTGAGATGCCTCCACCTACTAACCTTTGTCAACTTTGTAGTTTGTAAGGAAAGTTACAATCTATTTGTCGCTTTATTTCCCAACTTTTCGACCACTGTCAACCTTTTCATCATCTTCTTGAAAAAAAGATTTCCTTCAAATGGGATGATGAATGTCAAAAATCCTTTGATGCCTTAAAACAATACCTCCTCCAACCACTTGTGTTCATTCCACCTAAAGACAACCAGCCATTTTACCTCTTCTTTCTGCCACTAACCATTCCTTAGGTGTCATGCTCACTCATCTCGACGAGCAACATAGAAGAAAATGGTTTATTACATAAGTTGTGCTCTTCTACACTATGAGACCAAATATACTCATTGCCATTTTTTTTTCCTATCCTACACTATCGCCACAAAACTTCATATTAAACCGTACTCACCATAAAACCTTTGTCATCACCAAACAATGACCCCTTGCATTACATGTATGCTAAAACCATAAGCATCCAACGTGTCGCACGTTGGCTCATGCTTCTTGACATACCTAGATCTGAAATTCATCCACCAAATTTTTTTCAAAGGAAAAAAAAACTTGTGACCAACTGACAGAGCACCTCTTTCGGAAAAACCAATCTTCACACTTTGAATTTTTGATGAAATCCATTGCCTTACCTCTTTTGGCTGATACCATTACCAAATGACCCTATTCTTAGATGGTTCCAAATGTCAATGTGGGGTGTTCGGGGTCCATCCTCATTCCTCTTGAGGTGAGCCTCTATTCCTTTATATTTCAAAATAGATTTGAATGTACTTGAGGTTAGGTTTTAAACCGTCATATCCTTAAATGTTACATCCATTAATATTTTGGTGATTCTCAACTGGTGTGAACCAAGTCAATGGGTCCGGGGGGGGTCTATACCTGTGTCATACTGAGATACTTCAAAATTATAGCTTCATCATGTTTAGATACTCTTGATTAGCTTTACCATTATGAACTTCAAATCACCCGCGTTCCACTAGCAAAATTTTTTTTCGGATACCATGGTTGCCTTGCCTCTCAAATACTGTTTTGTTATCTGACTCAAAAATCTTAGTCATAGTACAAAGGTTGCAATCACCCTCTTATCTATTTCGTGATGTTAGCTTCGTAGGAAAAATTAAATATGACCCATGTGACCTTTGGTATATACAGTTTGTTGGTTACCTTTCCCTTTCAATTTTTCCTCTGGATCTTACTCACAATGGACAATGAGCCTTCCTCAAAAGTGTCTCTTGCTATGTCATCATGGATGGTCTTTTATACAAACATGGATTTGATAGTATCCTCTTCTGATGTCTCACTAGTTCTGAAATCCCATACACCATTAAGGAAGTTCATGATGGGATTTGTGGTGGTCATTTTAGTGGCATCACCATCATTAAACACATCCTTCGCCTCGGATATTACAAGCCAACCCTAAATCAAGAAAGTTGTGACTATGTAAAATGTTTTGTGAAATATCAACCAATGGATCATCACTGCAACTGAATATTACACTAAATGAGTGCAATTCTGTACCTCTCAATTCACAAAAGCCAAGAAAATTTGTGAATTAATGAATATCACATCATTTCTGCTTTGGTGTTCTCACCGCATAATCATGATAACAGAAAACAATTCAAAAATAAAAAACCCTACGGAAAATTGTGAGCCTTGGCATTCAACTTAGTTTTCCTCACCGTATTATACTCAAACAAATGGCGAATCTGAATCAAATATAAAAAAATCTAAAATATTTTATGAAAATTGTTGACGATACTGGTAAGGATTGCACATGCACATTCATTCACCTTATGGGCCTATCACCTAGTATTCGCACATCAATCGCTGCCAACACCTTCTCTTTGGTTTATGGTACAAGAGGTGTTCTTTCATCTTGAAGTTCTAAATTCCATCTTTTGTATCTCACTCAAAGATATGCTCAACACTGATGACTTCTGCAAGTATTTGGCGCAGCTTGATTATTAGATAACCACCATTTTAATGCTCTTGATAACCTTCAAAAATAACAAAAATGCATCAAACGGGCTTATGAAAAATCTGTTTTTAACCATGATGAAACGTCAAGGTCGGCGCAATCATCTTGAAGGCAAATCACCATATCCAAAGGGGAAAATTAAAACGGGGGAAAATTTTCTCCTAATTGGCTTTGGACCCTATATGTTACTCATGCCTATAGATCATGTGTTATAGGTTATCTTCCCCTCAAAGGCTAACCTGACATGAACCCCCCTTAATGCTTACATCTTTGACCATTCTATTATTGAATCGCGTACTTATATCACATTTTGTGTATTACAAACTCATCTTGAGTACTAATTCCTTTCATCTACCTCATTTAGGACCAATGACTAAACAAGAATTGTGTGATTATTGGTCACCTTTCAACCCTATCTTAAATCTGAGTTACCATGAATTTACTCATGGCAGCTTCTAATGGCTACTTTCGTTCTCTTGGATGGAATACCGTGGTCGTTCATCAATTAAAACCTCTCTTGCATAGTAACTTCATGTGTTATGGTTGTGCCTTAATAAAAGAAGCCTATACTCCTCTATAGTCTTGTCCATGACCTAAAAGTTCAAAGAAATTCAAAATTAAGATATGGGATATTCAAACTCCACTCTTTCATTAAACTTATGGTAACTAGATGAATCCCTCAAAAGGACATCTACCTCTCTATCTCGCTGCTATAAATAGACTGCTCCCTCGAGGGAAAGCTATAAAATTTATCCCCTATTGTACATAGTCTATAAAAAAAGAATACTATTTCTATACAAAAAATTAAAATTCTAAAGCTTCTTGCATTGATAACTTCACAAAGACCTCAAGGATTCATTTTATTCATCCCACATAGACTTCTCGCATCGATCAATCTATTAAAAAGAAAAAGTAAAAAGAAAAATACAAATTTTTTGTCATGGAATTTCCTATTTTGGTTTTGAGTATCTTGCAGAAGAGGCATGTTATCTCACAACAAGGTTACGCTAACTAATCCACTTCACCTCATCTTTTTTCTTTCTAATATACTACCTACTCAAGGGACGTTTCTTAGATGTGACATTTCATGATCATGTACCTTCCTTCACCCTTAGAACAGTCAATCATGCACTACCTTTCGGGGTTTAAGCTCATCAACATGTCCTCGGTATGCTCATTATGGTCCTTGCAACTATGAAGCATTCCACCTCTTTTATCGTTCACCTCTTTTCTTACTTATTGATTATGCTACACAGGACTAGACTTTTGACACCTACATTTTGGGATTTCTTCCCTTCAACCATGCCTAAATGACCTAGACTCCCCCATTCCTACACAACCTATACTCAACCATGTATATACCTAACTCCATCATGCCTATTCAACCTAGAATCAAACCATGTCTAAACAACCTAAACTCAACCATGCCTAAATGACCTAGACTCATTCATACCTCAAACCTACCGACTATACATCTACCTCACCATATTCTTCCCTAGCTTATGGAAGAACTACATCGGCCTGAGGCCCCTTTTTATCTAGGCTATGTAGGCAGCACGCCTGAGGCATGGGGCCCTTGGAGGATAGTTAGGCCACTTTTACACCTAAACCATTTTATCCCCTTTACATTCACATATTCTACCCTAGTTAGTTTACATTTACACAATAAATTGGAAATTAATATATTACGAATGACATATATCATTTCATCATACCTAAAATTTTATAACCTCAACCACATCATACTAGAACCATTTTAACATTTTCATAATATCAATTACTTCAAATTTAAACACAACATACATACAACCCATCATTTCCATAAAATCAGAACTTGGAAATTTTTAGACTCAACCAGCCCTATTCTTCCTTTCCCGCATATACCTAACTCACCATGCCTATACCTGACTCAACCATGCCTAAATGACCTAGACTCAACCATGCCTAACTCACCTAGTTTCTATAATAAAGAATAACAATGGAAATGAAAACTAGTACATCATCAGTCCAATAATCATCATCGACTTTATAAAAGGGAGTGTAGTGTATCAATACATATATACATAGGAATAAATAATCAAAGTATCTCAAAAACTCTTATGTATAATCTCGCAATCTTCGGCATGTAGGCCGGTATATATATATATATATATATATATATATATATATATATATATATATATATATATATATATATCAAAATCATAATACAATATCAAATATCATGATATCTCATCCCCATGTAGGGTCCTCGCCTCCCTCACATTTACCCTTTACTGGTCCCTGTCTACCCAGCATCTTCTCCTCCTTGCCGTAAGTTGGGCCCGGTCTATGAGAGCTGGTAACCTCACCATGACCCTGTCTCTGGGGCCGACGACACCCTTTTCTACATGAGATTTGAGTCTTTGACCTGATCCTCTCATTGGCTTCCTGTTGAGCCATGTGTTCAGCATATGATGGGACATCAATACCTGTCGCGTTCAAATGATCCTGGTAATAACGGGCCTTGTTTAGGGTTTAGGGTGGCCCCATTGGCCTAGTTGAAACCTATGAACCTTGCCCTAATAATAGTGGGCCTTGTCCTCCTACCTGTACTACGGGACCCTGTCCTGGTGCCTGTGCAGCTACTTGGGCTTGTAAGTCTGCAACTTGTGCCTGAATGACTACCAACTGACCATGTAAACAAATGACCTATGCTTGTAGCGCCGCTACCTGTGCTCCATCCCTTATGAGAGCCTGTGTAGGAACATGAGCCTGTACCTATGCTAACTTGCCCTGTAATGCAGTCACCTGCTCTTTCAAGGTGGCCACCTATGTCTGTGTTGTTATCACTTGTCCATGTAGTGCATCTCTCTAAACTATAACAATAGCCAAGTCTTGTTGACCTGGCCACTATGGTAATGCCTATAACTGGGATTCCCACCAGGATCTATAACCATCTGTAATACCAACATCAACTATCTCCTATTTGCCACTTGCTCCTCCTACCCCACGGGATATGCTGGATGTAGCAGAGAAAACGGTCTCTCCACATCATCTCTACGGTACTGAGGGAATGGTGGAGGCACATCCTGTTGTAGTCTGACTTGTGTGGAATCTGTCCACCAGAATCATCTCTTGCTCACCCACACCCCTCCCTTATATCCAACTAAGTATTTACAGGCCCTACCATCTCCTGGGCCATGCATCTGTAAACATTGAAAACCAACATAGGTTTTTCATAATATGTCCATGACATACAATCCCCCCATTTTTCACTTGTAGTAATCCATGTCATTTGCTACCTCCTCCACTTGTGGATGTCCACCTACTACCACCCATATCTTATACCTAACCCTCTATCCACCATGATGCCAATTTTCTACTGGCAGTCCTTGTGGGCGCACAATCACTATCTGCTCGTATGCCCAACAATGTAATAGGTATGTACAACATATGTTGTATTGCCTCATCCTCTGGTAGGCCCACAACTCCCTGTACAATTGCACTAAATATGTTGGTGGCCACGTAAAACAAACACGATCCTCAATCATATCACATAGAACTCCCATCAATCCCCTGGGAAATCAACCACCCTCTGAGTCTGGGAGTACATAAAATCCCACAACTACCATCATCGGTACTGCTAGCCGAGTCTCATGCAGGTGCGCAACATACAAATCCCCATACACAAGACTGACACTATGCTTAGTCAGGTCACTCGTTATCTCTCCAAACACTGCAATCATTTCCTCAAAAGCCTTATCTGCTAACACTAAATAAACAGGAAACCAGAAGGTAAATGGAATGTGTTGTTCGTTGCATCCCATCTATCAATGAGAGAAACCATAAGACTGTGATCCGTCGGATCCGGTTATACCGCCTGATCCAACAAATCCAAACCTCTCGTAGGAGAGTACACTATCCTCCCTGAAGCGGGTCACATATCCCTCAAAAATTGTGAGATCCTATCCTGCATCTCAACTAGTGACGTGCATGATCCATGCACCAACTCAAACAATGTCAAGTATTCACCTACTCTACTCATCTCTTCACCCCTACTCCCCCCACCCCATAACTACATTGCTTACCTACATATCAATTTCC
>CM034147.1:42493193-42521827 GCA_019776745.2 Taxus chinensis
GATCTATGGGTTTTTGGGATGCGTGGAAAATGACCCGGGATGGTTTCGTGTATTTCTCCTGATAAGGTCATATGGTGGATACAGTCAACTCTATGGACGATTCTCTGGCCTAGTCCAAAATTCTCTAGTTTTGTTGGTTATTGTGTCTAGTAGGGATAACTGTTGAATGATGAGAGGTGGAATCGGAGTAGACTGAAATACTAATTTATGTAGGCCAGTGTCTATGTCTAATTCTCTTATGGACTCGTTAGGCTGTGGGATCTATGGATCACAACCATAGACTCTTGGTTGTTGTGGTCCCGTTATGGTCATACGGGAGATCAAGTTCTGATTCCTAGTATCCAGTAGTCGTAAGCTTTTTCAGCTTCTATGTTTAGAACCAACAGTTGTGCGATCTTCTCAGAATACCTTACAGGTGTTATCGCAACTTGGATTCTTAAGCTGGTATCTATATCTACTAGGGTGTCTCCAGCGTCTGGCTGTGGAACTAAAGGATCACACCCGAATGTTTGTTCTCTTTCGAGCCCTTCTACAGTCATGTGGGTATTTTCTAGGGTAATCTGTAGTTTGGCTGATTTGACCAAAACAGATATGCTTGGTCGTCTTCGATGTTTAACCCTCTCAACTGTGCCTTGATCTGTTGGAAGTCTGTTGTTGTTTGGAAGACTTGTATCCTAAGGTTTTGGTCGATATCAGTTATTGCCACTACATTATTGGGCTGGGGCACAATTGGCTCGAAAATGTATTCCCTGGGCTCCCTAGGTCCCGTAATTGTCATGCAAAAGCAGTAATGAAACAAACTATAATAAAGTAAAATCTAAGTGCACTTCTAGCATATATAATTTCTTTTTTGTATTTTCTGGCAATTTATAGGAAAGCAGCTATTTAAAATATTTAGAATCGACAACTAAACTAATAACGTAAAACAAACAAAATAGCCGATTGTAGCTATTTGTCTGTGCAATTTTGTATATCTATTCTAAACAACGAAATAACTAATCTATCTGCAAGATTCTCGATCCTACCTCAGAAGTGAGGAATGAATCATAGTTTCTCAGAAACTATCAATCCCCACAACCTCCCTGGCAATATCGAGAATAGAAATAACTGAAATAAAATGATTAACTACGTTATTTGATAAATTATAACTAAAACTTTGAAAGATGGAACCTGGATTTCGCAGAACAGTGGCGAATCCGACGGTGTGTGTGTTCTTGTCCCCTCAGTATGATCTCTTCGTTCTTTGTGCTCACGTGAATCCAGAAAAGTGTGGAATGCTTGCATCAACAGGAATAGATATTTGGATCAATGGACAGCCTTCAGAATGCAGACAGAATAGAATGCGGATAGGAGAGGGATAGCGCAAGAGTACAGAGCTTGGCCTATGTAATTCCTAGCGGGGTCTACTGCGAATCATGCAACAAAAAGCATCGAGAACCTGAGACTAGTCTGTATGAAGAGCAAAACCTGCAACTTTAATGGCTGCCTAGACTATTTTACTCCAAAACAATAATACTGTTTGCACAAGTTGGATCTGTGGCTTACCAACAGCAACACAAAGCTAAAACAAACCTGCAACAAACTATACTACCAATCCTAAGCAAACTAAAGGGACATAGCACTGAAAACATGAAAGTTGGAGTGAAAATGGTGGCCCAAATAATGTCTGCACTTGCACAAGTTGGATATGTGGCTTACCAGCTGCAACACAATACTAATGAAGTATGAAATGAGCTATGCTATCAAACTTAAGCAAACTAGAAGACTGAACTACTGAAAGTGATGAGTTTCTAAACAAGAATGAGGGGCCATTTGCATGTGCACAAACCATGCATTTATAGGAATTCAAACACCCAAAGATCAAATCCAAACTGAACTCTTAAACATTAAACAAAAGAAAAACACTATTCCAGGGGACCAAAAACATTAATGCATGCTCAAGTCGGCAAGAAAAGCTGGTGAGTCGTGATATTTCACGCGGGTCGCGTCAAAAGAGCATTCTGGAAAACGTGCACAGGACCGCCGCCCTGCTCAGGGTGGCGGTTACAGGACCGCCGCCCTGTTCAGGGCGGCGGTCACAAGACCGCCGCCCTTAAGGGCGGCGGTTTCGTCACTGAAGACCAAAAAGCCAAGAAAAGAGGGAAAAATAGGGAAAACAAAGCACGCGGGGGCTAATCGGGGTATGCGGGATGTTAACGCATATCTGTAAAGCTTTTCTGGATCCCGAACACCTTGTGAAGAGGCCTGTATCATCATTGGGGCACTTATTACATCGTTCCGCAGTACAGTACCTTACAATTTTGGGTACGTACAGGACCTCCTGAGAGGGTTTCAAGATCTCATTTCTGGTATTCTCCTTTTGTTTGCAGACCGCTGAAGCATAAGAAGTGGATTTATCTCCACCAGAGGTTTTCTGAAGCGAGTTGGATGTATCCATGCTCATGAAGGAAGATCCATCATTTTTAAATGATTCATTGCCATTGTTAAGATTTATAGGAGAGACCGAGCTAACTGTACCTGTTCCAATAAAGAGACCCTCTGTTTTTTGGCAGGTCAGGGAAACTTTATCCAGGATTTTCTTTGAATGGGGGTCTTGATTAGCATCAAAAGCCATGTCAATCCAAGAGGTTGGAGCTGCATTTTCCATGCCAGTTTTACAGGTGCCGCCATTAGTTTTGCATGCTAGGGACAAATTTCCATAGCCGTCACCAAGGAGAAGGGCTTCATGTTTTGACTCACTATTCGTGCCTCCAACAGTCCCGTGTTCTGGCCGAACCAAGCATTGAAAAGGGTTCGAAGACATGTGCGACCTCGTAGCAACCATGGCTAGGGCACGGCAAAGGCCCGGCTAGGGCAGACCTGTGCAAACGGGAGACCTGATTGTTGTATTGTTAAAACCATTTTATTTGGCATATTTTGGTCATGTATGATTATTGTTATAAGCTTATATTTCTATAACCATATTATTGTCTTATTCATGGATATGTAATTTATTACACCTGTACAAAATCTCGTTTGTTTGCACTCACTTGTGTAATATTTATAAATATTGCAGCCATCTCCATTTTATATTATTTGATTGAACATCCTTAATATTTGTGAGGCTTTTGTCTCTCTTATAGATTTGGTATCAGAGAAAGATAAGAGAGTGTGTCACGTTGGAGATAGGTTGTAGAAGGTAGAAATTTTTTGGAGAATAATTATGCATTCTAGGAGAGCATGTGTTGCCTCTAACAGCTTCTCAAAACATCCTTGCATCCCCACAACCTCATATTCGTTCTCTAGATGTTTGAAAAGCAAATTTTTTTTGCACCGGTGCCTCCTGCATAAGGAAAATTTTCTTACTAGAGTAAATCTAGTTTAAGAAAATCAGATTCAAATATATATATATATATATATATATATATATATATATATTCTCCAGTAGTGGTTTTTTAGCTAAACCTAGTTGTTCTGATAATTTTGGAGGATTTTGTGCCTTGGACCCTCACCAAGCTCACCAGCTCCATTGAAGACTGAGTTGTGTCTATGGACTGGTAGGCGAGCCACCCATCGATTTGGGTCATCGAGCTGGAGATATTGGTTGTTCGTGGCAAGTTGTATGTGGATTGTGTCTACCCCGACCACTGATATTTAAGCATATCATCTAAATCAAACCCTATGTGCATAGCATTTTTTTAAGGGTGAACCAAGTTTCAAACCGAGATACCAAATGGTCGAGACATCCAAAACAACAATGACCCCTGCATACCCAAGTCACGTTCCATCGATGGGTTCAACAGACCGAATTACATTCCATCAAAGGGTTTAACATTGTTTGAAGGGAGAGTTGAACCATTTCCAAATCCACCAAGTCGAGCTTCTATGGACTGTGTCGACCCCATTCCCTGCCTTGTCGAGATGAGGCCTCATCAAGCTTAGACCTTATGACATGTAAAAATAAAAACATGGCAACAACTAACAAAACAAAGGCAAACACAATGGTGCCAATATAAAACAATCAAAAATTTTGCAAAGGAATACAATTTAGATCCACTTTATTAGAAGAAAACCCTAATTCGGCCCTCCTCACACATCTAACCATGTGGAATCCTTTGAAGGTGACACATCACCCTTTTCAAAGGTTAGTGCATTTTCAAAGTTTTTAGATATAAATATGTCCATTTCATATTATATACGCATTGGGTGTTGTATTGATTAGTGGGAAAACACTTGGGAGTGAGAGGTGTTGGGTTCAACTCCCCCCCAAAAAAACATTACTTTTGAAACTATTTGAACTTAGTGGAGAAATTAGGAGCAAACACCAAATTTAGCAATAGAAAACCTCTGTTAAAGCCGCAAGCCACCACTAAACCCCACACCAATTTTAGTGATAAAAACACTATTTTTGCGTTAAAAAATTTCTTCCATTTTGCTTAAAAATTTAGTCTAAGAAACTTTTGTAAATGGAGGGGCATCTTAAACTACATTTTTAGCTATTTTTGTGGTTTTTCACACTGAGAGCCATTCTGAGCTCTAGAGACCACCAGGGCCTCGCAAAACAAAATTAATTTACCTATCATTCAATTTTTCTACATATTGGATGTAATCATATATTTTTAATGGATTGTACTAATTTATAGGTTGTCGTATTCAACCACAAACATTGTAACTAATAAAAATTGGTAGAATTTTGAAAATATAAACAGTGAAATTTGGTTTTGTAACACTCATGAGATCTTCATATCTCTTTCATTGTGTTCGGTATAAAAAGTGCCTTTAGGAAGTGCTTACGTGTAAAGCCATTGTAACTACTACTACACTTAACACCTAATATAACTATAATAATGTCATCTTGGCATCATCTATATAAATCGACAGGAAGAAATAAGAACACAACATACACACTTTGAGCCCTCCCATCTATCTGTGAATGATTGCACGACATAAATCTGGACACTAAAATTATATGAGTATATGGCAAAGTTATGCACACGTATGAGCATATTTATTTGATTCGGTGTCATAAATCACAAAAAACCCTTTCATTAATGTCTTAGTACCACGTATCGAATTCTTTCACATACGTTAATTCCTCTTTCATGTATTCCCAGGTATATGAAAAGGGTGAGATTCTTCCATGTACCAACAGGTATATCAAAATGGCGTGTATATAGAAGGTTTGGTATATTGGAATGATATTATATAGATTGAGAGACCTTATACCTAGAGTGATAAGATTCTTACCCTTTTTTTAGTAAATTCAGAAAATGGGCACCAATGCCCCTCAGTTCTTTCTTCTAGACACACAGCTCATAAGAGGAGATAATTATGTTGTATGGAAGACTAGGATCACAACACAACTTGATTTTGAAGAGATTTGGCCTATATTGAATGGTTCCACAACCAAATCATCAGATGATGTAGCACAACAGAGATAATTTGACAAGGCCAATTAAAAGGCCAAAGTAATAATCTTGTTTGCAATGTCTAACGATGTGTAACCCCACATTCAAGATGTCAAAATATCCAAAGTGTGGGATAAGTTGAGCACCGTGTATGAGGCCAAAAATAATAGCACAATATTGAATCTACAGAGTCAGTTACATACACTAAAATTCAAACCAAACAAGAAAGTGGAAGCTTTCTTGTGGATATTTACAAAATTAAGGGCTTCACTTCTAGCCCTAGGAGAGGAGGATACTAATATTGCTCTCATTACTATTGTTCTGAGATAACTTCTTCCTTCTTACCACATTTTTGTGACGACACTAAAATTTTCAGATCAAACAGTTACTTTCTAAAAACTAGTGAATCTATGTAATGAAATTACTTATATAATCCAAATTATGAGCAGCAATATAACACCAAATAACACAATATTTCAAAATAATGATTTCAATATGCAATTAGAATAGCTTTGCACTTCGAGGGGGCAACCTCAAAACAATAAAATAAGACTCAAATGCTCCAATGATGATGAAATACTACCTACAATCCCCCATATATAATATTCATATCTTATGGTCATCACCAAGGCCGACCTACTAAGCATGAGAAAGTATAAATGATATAATAAAATGATATGGTAAGCCACAAGCTGGCTACTCATATCCTAATACAAGTAATAGGTTAAGGGCATAGAATGCCCTTCCCCTTCAAACCAACATTTTCCTAAATGTTGAATAATCCTATATGTTTCTTCAGAAAAACTTCATCCTCCCAAGTCACATCTTCTATGCCCAGATTCTTCCACTTGATCAAATATTCCTTAATGTCTCTGGTTCTTAGCCTCTTAGTACATGTTTGCAAAATCTTCTCTCACTCCAAAATGATTCTTCCTTCCTCATAAATTTTTGGTAACTCTTTTTGGGCTTCAAATTTCTATCCAATATCCTTCTTCAAGCAAGAAACATGGAATATTGGGTGTATGCATGAAGATTGAGGCAACTCTAGTTTATAGGCAACACTACCAATTTTCTGTAGAACCTGATTTAAGGCCCATAATATTTAGGAGCAAGTTTGTTTTCCTTTTTCTTTTTCTTTAAGGACATTTTTTTGTAAGGCTGGAGACGTAAAAAAACTTAGTCACCAATTTCAAAATGCCTTTCACTACGGTGTTGATCTTCTTGTTATTTCATCCTCTTTTGTGCCAATGCCAAATTCTCCTTCAAACTAGCCAAAACATGTTGATGTTGAATGTGTTCCTCAACATCTCTGACCTTAGTTTGCACCCTCAATGAAGAAGTGATAGAAGGTGGATGGTAACCATATAATGCAAAAAATGGGGTCAGTTGAGAAGAGGTATGAAAAGATGTGTTATACCACCATTTTGTAAGTGGCAACCATTTAATCCACCTTTCCTTCTTATATGATACAAAACAACATAGATAACCGTCTAAGAATTTGTTGACCACTTCCATTTGCCCTTCAGTTTGAGGATGATAAGATGAACTGTGAGCTAGCTGAGTACCCAAACATGAAAATAATTCTGTCCAAAAATTACTTGTGAAAATAACATCATGATCACTTACAATTATCTTCGGGGTTCTATGTAGCCTTGGAACTGCATCCAAAAAAATATCTGCGACTATAATGGCTGCAAATGGATGTAATAGGCCAAAAAATGGGCATATTTTGTGAGCCTAACCAAATTCACAAAAATAACATTCTTACCCTCTGAAAAAGGAAAGCCGGTGATGAAATCCATGAAGACCTCCTCCCATCTCTAGATAGGAATTGGTAAGGGTTGCAACAGACCTGGTGTCTTAATTCTCTCCCCTTTGTTCTATAGGCACACCAAAAACTCTGATACAAATTTTTTTACATCACCCTTAAGTCTTTCCAAAAAGAATTATCTTTTTATTCTATGATATGTCTTCAAAAACCCAGAGTGTCCTCCAATATGTGAGGCATGTAGCTCTACAAGAATCTTATGCTTCAACTCAGAATCTTTACTCAAGTATAACTTGTCCTTGTACCATAGCGTATTACCTTTCCACTCAAAATTTTTAGATGTTATAAAGCCTTGCTTGATATTCTATATTAGAGATTATGTATCCTTGTCCTGATCCCATTCTAATCTTGCTTCATCCACCCAATCGGCCTTCAACATGGACATTCCACATATTAAGGCATCTGCGGATGTACCCCTTCTAGAAAATGCATCAGCTACTACATTTTCTTTACCCTTTTTGCATATGATTTCAAAATCATAACCCAACATTTTTTTTACCCACTTTTGATGTTCCTCAGATGATAACCGTTGCTCCAAAAATTATTTGAGACTATCATGATTAGTTTTTACCTTGAAGTGTCTACCCATGAGAGAGGGCCTTCATTGTTTGACTGCATGAAGAATAGCCATCATTTCTTTCACATAGATAGGATTGAGTAGATCTTTTCCTTTGAATTGGTGAGTCTCAAATGTAATTGTTCTTCCTTCCTGCATTAGAACTACTCATAATCCTGATCCTGAAGCGTCACATTCAACAATGAAGGTTTTTAAGAAGTTGGGAGTATCCAAAACTAGGGTGCTGCACATGGCTTCCTTCAACTGCTTAAAGGATTTAGTGGCTACGTCTGTCCAATGGAAGGCATCCTTATTTTAAAATGTAGTGAGTGGGGCTACTATTCTACCATATCCCCTCACAAATCTTCTATAATACCTTTTTTATTGGAAAGAGGGTAAAATGAGGGTTTTAGAAGGTCCCACAACCTTATATAAGGAGCCTAGTGGCTAGATTATACTATGAAGCTTACATAGAGAAAAATCCCGTGAAAATTTCCAAAAAAATAGGAAAAAGAGCAAATCCCGAAGCAGAAAGAACAACATCAAAGGAACTTCTTAAGCTCAATCATAAAATTCTTGGCATGGATAGACCCCAACTCATCGGCAAGTTGGTCCACTAGCGTTAACAGCTCAGTGCAGTATTTGGTAATGGCCGCCTTGGTATTTTTAGTGAAGGTCTCCCAGGATTTGAGAACTGAGAAATATCATTGCAGCTTGGCCAAGATGGAAGCCACCAACTCCACATGGCAGTCTTCTAGATGGTTCTCGGTATCAGTAGTAGAATCAGTGTTGGCCTTCTTAATGTTGCCAGATGCAGAGTCTTTCCAATTAGGGACAACATCCATCTGCACATCCTTAGGGTTGGTGTCATGATCCTCCATGATAATATTATCAGCATTGAGCTGAAATTTAAGTCCCTCCACCTTGAGCTCCACCTCCAAGCCAATCGGGTCAGATTCTTGGGAATCAGGATACAACTGAGCAAGTCCAAGCAGGGCATCCGAGAGGTAGAGCTCCAAGCTGGAGGGAGGAGAAGAAGCAATGAGTGTCACTAGAGCCACAGGGTCAGCGATACTGGTCAGGCTTAGGGAGGGTGGCTGAACAGGCGAGGCAGGGGGAACAAAACCCACGATGGAGGGCCCCAGGATTTCAACATCGGAGTCAGAGTCAGAGGAAACTTGTCAATGGTGGCGGCAGCTAGAGGAGGGATGAGAAGCAGGGCATGGAATGGGGGAGGAGGTGGGCGTATGATAGGTCCGACTATGTTTGGGAGGAAAAAGGCTTAATTCAATATGGGAAGTGGAAAATTTGAATAGGAGGTAGAGAGGACCCTAATGCAAAATGGGCCCTTCACCCTCCCTTGCCAGGTTAATGGAGTGTTCAAGTGATTGGAAAAGAAAAGCATCTAGTTTAATTTTCTTCCCCCAACGTAAGTGTGAGAGGATGAAGAAGTGGGGACCGTAGACCAACCTATAACACCCATCAACGGTGAAGTACCTCATGATCACCTCAACGACTCTGTCCCAGGGAGGAAGGAGGTATTACCAAATATAACCAAAGAGATACTTTGTTGGCTTCTCCCCTTTGCCAATGAAATCTTGAAGCTCCTCCTGTAGAGGTTTCTTGAAGTATATAGCCCCTGAGGTAGGAAGGCAAGTGACAGAGGCAATGGCATTTGTGGAGATGGTGAAGTGGGTGTTGCAAATCTGAACTCTGCCATGAGACCATATGGCCAAGGCACCATACGAAACCAACACCAAGTATCTAGACATCCTTTCAAGGAACAACATTGTGCCATTTTCTCTAAGGATGTTCCAAACATCTTGGTCCTCTTGTAACTGGGTGCATGAAGTAGGTTCAATGCGCTTGAGCTGCCCTCCCATTTTCAGATAATTGTGGATGTGAGTCGAGGTGACAATCTGTGACTCGGCTTTAATAAGTTCACCCTATCTATGGGAGCCTTCCACATCATCTGTCCTTCTGAGATGGGAGTAATTATGATGCGAAATGGTGAATCCCAGACCTGGATCCACATGAGTGTAGTAATACTCATCCCACGTGCTTGGCTCCATAGAGCAATACTTCAAATTAATGTGGAAATCATTACCATTGTCAAAAGTGAGAATGGAGTGCTTTTTTCCGGGTTTGTTGATATAAGAATCAAAACTCCCAACTCCATGCGTTAGCTAGACAATGGGTAATCATTATGGGTAATTTGAAGAGATTGGCAGGGAAATTCTCTAACCATATTTGTTGAGAATCAAGGAGGACACCAATGTTAGCCAAACAATCCGCCGCCTTGTTTCCTTCCCTAAGAGTGTGCTGGAACTTGAGTTGCTAAAAGTTCCTTTGGAGGAGTCAGATGTCAGCAATAATGTTTTTAATAGTCCATTGACCTGGGTCATCTGAATAGTCCATTGACCTGGGTCATCTGATTTGAGGAGAGTTATAATGTTGAGAGAGTCACTTTCCACAATTAGGGAATCATTGCCAAGTTTAAGACTCATCTCCAGCCCTTTTAAGATAGCTAAGGCTTCAACACGGTGATTGGTACCTAGGTTAAAATTGGCTGCAATAGCAGCTTTAGGGGAACCATCTAAGTTTCAAAGGATCCCCCCCCCCCCCCCCGCCCCTTGACTTCCTAGGGTTACCCTTAGAAGCACCATCCATATTAAGTTTCAACCAACCCATTGGAGGAGGGATCCACCTAACATCTGAATGAGCCTGGGAAGAGGGTTTAGTTGTGGGAAGGATCATCATCTACTGACACCAGTCCTTGTGATTGCATAGCTGAATTTTTTGTTGATATTTCTTCCATAAATAGTTATTGAGATTATCTTGGAAGAGAATACATATATGACTGGCCACCCTCTCCGGATCCCAACATTGATCTTTGAAGATTCTCCTATTCCTCTCTTTCTAGATACCCCAAAGGCCATAGGGGAGTATGAGTTTCCAAGTCAGGGAAAGGGTTGGGTGAGTGAAGGGGGAATACCATTGTATGAGGGTGTCATGAGTAGAACTTGGGAAGGTCCAGACAACTCTAAAACATGACAAAATCCCACTCCATACAAATTGGGAAAAAGGGAGAGTAGGAGTATAAGAAGGGAGATGAGAGGGAGGATTCCAAAGGCTTTCCAAAAAATAACCCAGTGGAGTGGGAAGTGAGAAGCCTCTCCTCTTTAAGTTTCTCACCCTAGAGGAAAGCATTCTTGAAGGAGAGCCAAAGCAAATGAAGCCAATTTTTGGAATAGATTCTTTAGGAGTAAATTTTAAGAGGGGAGGGCCAGAAATGGTCCAAGGCTTAGTGTAATAGGAAAATTTAACAGTGAAGGCACCAAAGGGGAGAGGGGCCAGATATGTTCATCAACAAGGAAGGAGAACAAAATATAGAGGGAGGAAAGGGAAGATCTCAACTGAATCAAAAGCTGACTCTGAAGTTCACTGCTGAGCCCATTCCCAAATCAGTATAGGCCAGGAGGGGATGGAATTTGAATTCTCCAGTCGCTAGAAAATTTCATGCCATGCCAATTGAGAGGTTCCTTTTGATAGGTTCCCAAACAGGGTAGACTAAGAGGTTTATCTCCATCCACCAGTCTGGACCAGAAGTCAATAGATCTCAATTTCCCAACCTTCCACTTGGTCCTGGTCTGAAGAAGAGGAGAGAGCTAGTAACCGAGTTCCAAATAGCCGAGCCGCGGGGTGGGGATGAAGAGTGAGGAAGTTTCATCTTGCTCAAGTATTTATATTACAGCAATTGATTCCCAGTGCAATTACATGAAGAAAACTTCCAACCAATTTTAGCAGTAGAGAAAAACATTCAATATCAACACTCTATCTTATACCAAGCTACCCCATAATGGTGGATTACAGACTTATTCCAAGAGACAAAGTGAATCCGTTTTTGGCCTCCAGCCATGACTAGAGAATTTATGTTTTATATTCCCTCCATAACAGAAATCACTAAAGAAGGCTTTTGAGAAGGAGACATGAAGTAGAGAGGTTAGACTCTGACAGCGAGCTTGACCGTTTGAAAGTTTCCAGCCTGACAAGAATTTGCACCTTCCAACAGCCAATGTTTTTGGTATCTCTCAATGACAAGATTCCACAAATTCTTTGTTTTTTTTCCTGTGGAATAGGGGAAGCCAGAATAGGTAGATGGAAAATGTCCACCATTTTACAATCAATTATGCCGCAATCCTCTTTGAGTTGAGCCACGGTGTTAGGAGGAGATATTGCTTTTGTTGAAAGGGTAATCAACTGTTTTTAAGAGGCATTGTTGATGTCTCTAAAAATTTCTTTCAGGGCACCAGCTTCAATTCACCGAAGAAGCACTCAAAGTAGCGTGTCATCTATAAACATTGGAGACCCCCACCCCTGTGAGTGGCACGTAGGGGGCTGGAAGTGAGTTGCCTAAAAGTTTCCTTTGAGAGGGAGGCAGAGTTAAAATAATGTTTTTAATATTCCATTGACCTGGGTCATCTTATTTGAGGAGAGTTATAAGGTTGTGAGAGAGTCACTTCCACAATTAGGGAATCATTTCCAAAGTGTAAGACTCATTCTCAGCCCTTTAATATAGTTAGGGCTTCAGCACGGTGATGTACCTAGGTTAAAATATGGCTGCCAATAACAGCTTTAGGGGAACCATTCTAAGTTTCAAAGGATCGCCCCCCACCTCGACTTCTAGGGTTACCTTAGAAGCACATCCATATGAAGTTTCAACCAACCCATTGGAGGAGGGAGCCACCTAACATTGACACGAGCTAGGAAGAGTTTTAGTACTGGGAAGGTCATATCTACTACACCAGCATTGTGATTCATGACTGAATGTTTTGTGATATTTCTTCCAAAACAGTTATTGAGTGTATCTGGAGAAGAGGAATACCTATATGAATTTGCCACCCTCGTCGGATCCCAACATTGATCTTTGAAGATCTCCTTATTCCTCTCTTTCCAGATACCCCAAAGGCCATAGGGGAGTATGAGTTTCCAAGCCAGGAAAGGGTCGGGTGAATGAAGGGGGAATACCATTGTATGAGGTGTGTCATGAGTAGAACTTGGGAAGGTCCAGACAACTCTAAAACATACAAAATCCCACTCTCGATACGGCTTGGGCCAAAGGAGAGTATAGAAGGAGATGAGAGGAGGCTCCAAGGATTTCAAAAAAAAATAACACAGTTAGTGGGAAGTGAGAAGCCTCTCCTCTTTAAGTTCTCACCGAGAGGAAAGCATTCTTGAGGAGAGCCAACAAGAAGCAATTTTTGGAATAGACTCTTTGGGCTAAATTTTAAAGAGGGGAGGGCCAGAAATGGTCCACGGCTTAGTGTAATAGGAAACATTTAACAGTGAAGGCACCAGAGGGGGAGAGGGGCCAGATACGTTCATCAACTGAGGAAGGAGAAACAAAATATAGAGGGAGGAAAGGGAAGATCTCAACTGAATCAAAAGCTGACTCTGAAGTTCACTGATGCCCATCCAAATCAGTATATGCCAAGAGGGGATTGAATTTGAATTCTCAGTAGCCAGAAAATTTCCTTGCCATGCCAATTGATGAGGTTCCTTTTGATAGGTTCCCAAACAGGGTTGAGACTAAGAGGTTTATCTCCAATCCAACAGTATGACCAGAAGTCAATAGATCTTGCCATTTCCCAACCTCCACTTGGTCCTGGTATGAAGAAGAGGAAGAGAGCTAGTAACCAAGTTCCAGATAGCCGAGCCACGGGGTGGGGATGAGAGAAGGAAGTCTTCATCTTGCATCAAGTAATTATATCTCAACAACTGATCCTAGTTCCAATTACCTTGAGAAACTTCCCAACCAATTTTAGCCAGCAGAGCAACATTCATATCAACAATCTATCTATATACCAAGCCTGACCCATAATGGTGGCTTACAGACTTCATTCCAAGAGACAAGGTGAATCCATTTTTTGGCCTCCATCCCCCGACTAAGAAATTTGTTTTGTGATTCCCTCCACAATAGACATCACTGAAGAAGGCATTTTGAGAAGAGACATGAAGTAGATAGGTAGACTCTGCCAGAGTAGCTTTGACCAGTTGAAGTTTCTAGCATGACTAAGAATTGCCACTCTTTCCAAGCAGCCAATGTTTTTGGTATCTCTAATGACCAGGATTCCACAAATTCTTGGTTTTTTTGCCTTTGAATAGGGGAATGCCCAGATAGTAGATGGAAAGTCCACAATTTTTACAACCCAAATATGTCAGCAATCCTTCTTTGAGTTTGAGCCGCGGTGTTTAGCGAAGGAGATATTGCTCTTGTCTACAGGTAATCAATTGTAAGAGGCATGTGATGTCGTCTCTAAACATTTCTTTCAGGGCACCAACTTCAATCACGAAGAAGCACTCAAAAGTAGCGTGTCATCCATAAATTGGCTATGAGTGGTGGTAGGGGAGCTGGAAGTGATTTTGATGCCAGAAATGACTGAGTGACTCTAGAGACTCCTCAAGATTTCTACATGAGGGAGTCTGCGATTAGATAGGAAGAGGAACAGTTTGAGTAGATGTGGTCCCTTTAACGAAGTGCCAACTGTTATTTCTTGAGAGGTTCTGCTAGGCAAGTTCAAAAAACAGATTTTGTGAATAGCCTGCAAGAATTGCATTCACAATGTAAGACTGTATTTCAATTACACACCATGTATGCAGTCAAACCTGTAAGTTCATAGCATTCAAATTCCGAAAATTCCAGCTAACTCAATGGAAGACTTTCAAAGCATGTCTAATTTGAGGATAATCCCCCGCAGAAGTTGAATCATGGGTTGAGGGGATGGCTGAAAGAATGATCATGATACCCCCTTGAATAGGAGGCTCGTCCAATTTCCATTCTTGAAAGCTTTTTGTCTCATCATGATGCAGGTCCTTTTCATCAGGATCCATCACCTTCAGCTGCTAACATTCTCTGGCATAAAATGATTTTGTAGGAGGTGTTGCAGAGGCTAATTGGCCTGAAGTTGGAAACCAATCTGCATAGAAGGGATGTCCGTGCCCAGAGCTATGAAGGTGGTGTTCACACTTTTTCAGTAGGGCATTGCTGGACTAGGATTACTTAACCACCTTGTAAAGATCTTGCTTGATGATTTCCAGAAGATTTGGAAAAAGGTAGTAGGAAATCCATCGGGGCTAGGGGCTTTGTCAGCTTTCATTGTGAAAATTGCTTTATGAATTTCCTCCATAGAGAAGGGTTTCGTTAAATTGTCATTCATGTCCTATCGAGATTAATTTGGGAATGTGATGGAGCATCTTGGACATAGCTTTCTCATTGAAAGGGTCATCTTCGTAAAGGAGATTAGAATAAAAGGAGACTAATCATGTTAGAAATTTCAGTGTCAGAGGTTAAAGTGTTACCTGCCGAAGTAAGCAATTCCTTGATTTTGCACCTTGCTTTTGTGCTTAGAGGCAGTAATGTGGAAGAACTTGGTGTTGCGGTCTCCCTTCTCCAGCCAAAGCACCCAAGATCTCTGTCTTCCAATAGGTCTCGTTCTTCCCTTAGGGTATTATGGAAGTCCATTGAGAAGCATGTCTTTCTTGATTATGGACTTGTTCCGTTCTTCCTTCAATCTCCATTAGAGTAGAAATGTTAGCAATTTCATGTGTCAACTTTTACTTACGATTTTTTATGTTTCCATAACACCGTGTTCTTCCAGATCTTAAGCTACTTTTTTATTTCCTTAAGTTTTCTGGAGAATTTAAACATTTCAGATCCCTAAAATTTGATATCCCACTAGCTCTTAATGAGAGGGGCCAGTTGATTATTTTCTAGCCATGCAAGCTCGAATCTGAAGGGAGGATTTTTTATGGTCATCTTATTGTTAGCACAGAGGATTAAAGGGTTGTGGTCTGAAGCCGCACGGGGTAGGGAGCTGAGAAAGAAATTAGGGTAAAGTGAGATCAAGTCCAAGGATCCTAAAGCTCTGTCCAATCTGCTTTATCTGTGATTTCTACCAACTTTGTGATTTGACCAAGTGAAGGACATACCATGAAGGTCCATGTCAAGAATAGTCTCCCCCCGTATAAAGTCAGCCAAAGCTTCCATGTTGTTAGGGTTAGCACGAGGCTCCTCCTTGCTTTTCGGAAGGGTATAGAGTACAATTGAAGTCTCCCATAACGAGCACAGGGATATTTCCACAATTTTTTTATGAAATTTGAGATGTCCTACCATAGTCTTTCACATTGTGATTCTAGATTTGGGGCATAAACATTGATTTCAATCCAGGTAGCATTAGAATCTACTTCCTAGAAGAGAGTGCACAAAAAATGGGGTGATGTAGAAGGCAGCCACCTTTGAATTGTTTGGGGTCCTAGAGAGTGCATAAGCCTCCTAAATTACCAATTGCAAGCTGAGAAAAAAAAGAAGTAGCTGGCTAAATTTTCAAGAGACAGTCATCCTTTTTGATTTTGGTTTCTTGAAGCATGATAATGTCAGGAGAGTGGTTAAATTTCATATCCTTGAGGACTGTTTGTTTTTAACAGAGAGTTCAGCCCTCTAATATTCCAAGAGATCACCTTCATTTCTTGGATTTAGATTTTCTCCCCCACAACCATGGGGATGGTGCTCTATGTTCCTTGGGCCACATTCAAGGTTGATTCTTAACTGCAACTTAACATTACCCGGGATACATCCAAAGACTTTCTCAGAGCCAGTATCAGGTTTCCTACTACTCACTGAGCAGGTCGTACGGGATTCAAACTATCATCTAGAGGATTGAGTGGATGGGGAGAGCAGGGTATCAAAGAGGGATTCCAAGGAAAGGAGAACCATCATGAAAAATATGGGGTTGATAAGGGGAAGCTCTAATACCAATCTTAGGGAGAGGGGGAAGAGAGAGGAGGATGTTGGAGGGAGGGGAACGGGAAGGCAAAGAGGGTGGGGCAAAAATCAACCACTGAAGGGGGGGCCACTAGGGGGGTGGGGGAAGGGGAGGCCAGGGAGACCTCCTCGGGAACATTGTAGGCCAAGGAGAAGGAAGGTAAGGGGTCAAGAGAGGGGGCCCCTACATGGATCTTGGTAGTGATCTCTCCTTATTCTAGGAGGGAAAAGGGATTAGATGTGGGGATAACCGGGTCTCTCCAGGAATGATCTTAGGGATATATTTTCCTTTCTTTTTGGGAGAGGTAACTAGGTTTTTGGGTTTAGGATGAGGCTTGATGGGACATCCCAAGGCTCTATGGCCTATGCTTTTGCATATTTGAACATGCTTATGGGATATATTCATATTCAATGTTTTGAGACCAGGTTCCAAAATATGATAAGAGATCAATGGTATTTCGGGAGAGGGATTAACTTACATTAGCATTAACACATAAACCAACATGGATGAATCTATGATCTTGTTCCTTAGTGGCCTAGTCTATTGCGATTAAAGAAACCATAGATAGAGAAATACCTTCAATAACCGCAGGGTGCCATAGCTCAAAAGGAAGGCCTTGAAGACGAACCCAAATTGGAGCCTATGTCATTGTTTTAGTAAACGGGTTGAATCCAGGAGACCATTTCCTGATATAGAACCCTCTTCTGCCAAAGAACCATAGACCACCCTGAAGATCTTGAGAAAAATCTTCTTTCATGTTGAAGGAGAAGAGGACAAAACCGTTTGGCATCGCAGTTAATTTTGTATGTGTTTATTTCCAATACACCACAAGGGTTCCATTTCAGCTGGGCCCATTTTTTAATATCTCTGAGAGGGGGTCTGGGACCCATCAACTTGCTAACAAGGGACAGATCCCTGGTGTTAGCAGTATCCTTCGTGATGTGTGAAGGTATTGGAAGAGAGAGGGCCCCATCAGAAAGCATGGGGGTCAGTTTCTCTGAGGGAGATGCAGAAGAGGACCCCTCCACAATTTTATTCCAAGCCTTGGAGGAAGATGTTGGGGAGACAGGCCCCCAGAGTTAGAAGGACAATACTCCTGATCCAGAACATAAGGGTTCGACATCAGATCTAGCACCAAGGAAAACAAAATTAAAAAAACGGAGGGCGGAAAAAAAAAATCTCTGCATCCACTCTTTCCTAATCACGTGGATGTTTTTTTTCTGTAGTACCCTGTTAGTCCTAGGAACCCATAAATATTTTTGAAAGTTTTTGGGCCTTGGCCATTCCACCATAGCTTTGATCTTCTGAGGATCAACTTTGACACCTTCATGGGATACAATGTGACCCAAGTACTCTACCTCTTATACACCAAAAGAACATTTGGTTGTCTTTTGCATAGAGCAGTATGTTTCTCAAAAACTTTCAACACTTTATTTACTTGTTGCAAATGTTCATCCCATGTCTTACTGTAAATTAATATGTCATCAAAGAAAACTAATAAAAAAATCATTTAAAATGGCCTAAAAATAGTGTTCATCAAGCTTTGAAAGGTTGAGGGAGCATTTGTAAGACCAAAAGGCATTACCAAAAACTCATAATGGCCCTCATGAGTCCTGAAAGCCATTTTATGAACATATTCCTCTCTTATTCTAATTTGATGGTACCCCAGAATGAAGTGATCTAATTTTGTGAAATAAATAGCACCATGCAATTCATCAAGTAAATAATCAATTACTAAAATATGAAACTTATCTTTGATGGTATATTTGTTGAGTTCTTGGTAATCTTGACACATCCTCCATGTTTCATCCTTCTTACGTACCATGACCACTGGTGAAGAATATGCACTATGGCTATGCATGATGATGCTTTCCTTCAACATTTCCTATACCATTTTCTTGATCTCACTTTTATGGGTATATGGGTATATGTATGGTCTGATGTTAGGTTCTTTGGAACCTTGGAATCAACTGAATGGCATAATCATGATCCCTAACCGGTGGTAGTCCCTTTGGAATTGCATCCAAAATAGATGAGTGAGCATCAACAATATTTTGAAGATCGGGTGGCATTGAAGACTCTGTATTTTGTACTTATATGGAAAATAACTTTGAATTATAAATCCATGTACTTCTTTTCCAAGAACCTTCTGCATCTGATGAGAGATAATATTATGTGGAGACTGTAGCTACCATCCCTTTCAATTGTATTATCCTTCCATCTAAATGAAATTACATGAACAATTCTTGGAAATTTATCTCTATAGTACCTAAGGTTGTGAACCATTGGACACATATAAAAATATTTTCCCCTCCCATAGAAATAACAAACATAGGTGAGTCTAACATGTAGGGTAAGTGCACCAAGTTGGGGGGCCAAAAGGGGGTCTTAAGTGGACGCATTTTTCTAAAAAAAAATATCAACTTGTACGAGTTTTTTGAAATAGTTACACTCAAATTGGAAGATGTTGTAGAATTATGAATCGTAGAATTTTGATTCTAGTTTCTAAGCTACTAAATTTTATTGAAAACGGATAAGTTTAAGTGGGTCAAACAACTAAAATACCAACAGATGCTCATGTTTTTGTTAAAAAAACATAATAGAGTGACTTTCGTGCCCCCACCATTTTTTGAGCACCATTTAGTATTTTTGAAAACCCTTTGGTAGAAAGATAGCTAGGAGCATCTAATTTGGGCTTCATTTTTTTAAAGATTTTTTTAACAAATATTTTTTTATTTATGATTTTTCTAGTACATAAATTTTATGTTTTGAAAAATAACGGAGCTCTGAGCCCTCGTGCCCTCCCGCCCCCCCCGCCCCCCCTCCCCAACTACTTCAAAAAATATCGAAAATTAGTTTTTTTTAAATATGTATAGAATTATGCCTAGTTTGGGCTAGTATAATTTTTTTAAAATTTTGATCACGCAAAAAAAAAAGATACACCATGAAAGATAGACATATTTACACTTCAAAAAATAGCTATAAAAAGGCATAGTTAGAAAATAAATAATATGGAAACCTTATATTAGTCAGAAAATTAGAAAAAATATATTTTTAGAAAGAAGAAACTCTGCTCTACGTCGTGGCATAATTTTTTAAAAAATGGATCAATTGTTTTATTTTGATTTATCATAGAGGAAGTGACATTTTTACATTTGCTTGCAAAAACAAGTTGTTTGGTGTGTTTGTACATGTCCATGCCCTCAGGTTTGGAGATCCAAATTGTATCCCAAGCCTTGAGGCATGGCTTGGGAAAAGATAAAATACAAAACGCGTACACGTTATAATGCATATGTGATTTTATTTATTTTATATATTGTGGCCCCCCAACGTCCATTTCATCTCTTTCACGGAAATTCTGCAAACATTCTATTTTGTCTGCAATTTTCTCTACATCCTTGCATGATTTTTTAGTAGTTCATGTTGTCCCCTACCCCACTAGTTGATTTTTTGTAATCATGGGTGATAAACATCAAGCTAAGGACAAGAGGAAAGTCAAGAACAAGACACTGGAGCAATTGAAAGAGAAGAGAATAAATAAATTGAAGAGAATACAAAAACTTTCAGCAAGGAAAGGTACATCCGCTATATCAAATGTAGCTAATGTATTAGAAAATGGGGATGAAATACATAATGAAAATGTAGAGAAAAATGATTTTGCAATGAATAATGATATTGAATTGAATGATAATGTTGGTATGGATGAAGAAATTGATATGAATCCAATTGTTGAACCCTTACCTGAGAATCCAAATGTTAACCCTGAAATTTGTATGAAAACAATGAATGAAGAAAGTAACCTTGTAAATGAATCTTCACCTCTAAGAACACCTCCTTCCATTTTGAGAAGAAAACCAATTCACTTAATTGAAATTAATGAAAACATTATAAAATCAATGCCTAACAAAATGTCTGAAAGAAATGCAACAAGAAAAGCTAGTGGAATTTGGGATAATTACTTTGAGAATTTAAATGACACACAAAGATATCAATTATTTGTTTCATTGATGAAATTAATTAAGATGAGACCTATAATGAAGAACCTAGGGTTAAGAACATCTAATTTTGTTGATCAAAATGCATCAACGTGGAGGTCTCAGATTTGACGAGACAAATCTAGGTGCCACGGAGTCCGAGAAATCACTCGTCAAAGATATGGCGTGTTTGGGCCTCAGTGCTCTTAAGTGACTACGCCCGGACGAGGTAGCCCGAAAGCACGGGGAGTGTAGGGAACAAAAAAAAAATCCTCCAATAGCGTTCACCTGGCCACCTTGACGTGTTGGTGTAGTTGGTTCGGTCCCATGAGCTTCTGTTTGCAAACTACAGCCTTTGGCAGCCCTACACTGACTCAAACTGCACTATTTCGTGTCTTTACAAATAATAAGACAACGAGAGAACTGAATGGAGATGGATAAAACCATGAGAGGCTTTCATAGAGGGCTTAAACCTGGAGGTTTTGGATCTGACGAGACATCTCTTGGTGCCACAGAGTTTGAGAAATCACTCGTCAAAGATATAACGTGTTTTGGCCTCAGGGTGGAATCTTAAGTGACTATGCCCAGACGAGGTAGCCCGAAAACACGGGGAGCGTAGGGAACCAAAATGAAGCCTCCACTAGCATTCACCTAGCCACCCCAATGTGTTGGCATAGTTAGTTTGGTCCTATGAGATTCTGTTTGCAAACTACAGCCTCTGACAGCCCTACACTGACTCAAACTGCACTATATCACGCCTTTGCAAACAATAGGATAGCGAGAGAACTGAAAGGAGATGGAGAAAACCATGAGAGGATTTTGTCGAGGGATTCAACATGTAGGTCTCAGATCTAACGAGACATCTCTAGGTGCCATGGATTCTGACAAATAACCCGTTAAAGATATGGCATGTTTGGGCCTCAGGGCTCGTAAGCGACTATACCCAGACGAGGTAGCCCGAAAGCACAGAGAGGGTAGGGAACCAAAATGAAGCCTCCACTAGCATTCACCTGGCCACCTCAATGTGTTGGCATAGTTGGTTTGGTCCCATGAGCTTCCGTTTGTAAACTACAGCCTCTGGTAGCCCTACACTGACTTAGACTACACTATTTCACGCGTTTACAAACAATAGGACAACGAGAGAACCGAATGGAGACGAAGAAAACTGCGAGAGGATTTCGTAGAGGGCCTTGACGTGGAGGTCTCAGTTATCTGAAAATTCACCCCCCCAGGTGTAATTTTGAGTAACATGCATCAGAATACCACAAATCCCAAGATAAAATGACTGATTCAGAGCAAAATCAGGTTTCTTAAGCGACTAGTCCCAGACGAGGTAATTTTCTAACTCCCCTAGGGAGCGTAGGGAACCAAAGGAAGCCAAGCTCTGAGAAAGTGCGGAGAAGGTTACAGAAAGCAAGTAGTTTGGGCCAGGAAAAATTGTGATAAATTGGCTAAGTCCTTGTCTCAAAATCAAGGTGGGACCTAGATTGGTGACAAAGGTACGATCCGATACCTCCACGTCGGGACCGCTCTATGAAATGAGTCCAGTGCGTTTTCACTAAGCAAATGGGACAAGTGGGACAGAAGTACGCTTGCGGGCGCGAAAAGCCGATCCAGCCGAGGAGAAAAATTGCAGTCTGACTCACTGATGAGGGTAGCATTCAGAGGACGTAGTTGGAACAAATGGACGCGAAATGGGCCCGAACCGGCCGGATCGCGTGAAATCAGTACAAGGCGCCCAGGTGAAAGCAATTGGGACGCGCGGGCTAGAAATACTCGAACCGGCCGGACCGGCCGAAAAGAGTCATGTAGTCCCTTAAGAATCCTGAGGCCAGAACACGCTATATCTTAAACAGGTAATTTCTCAGACTCCATGGTACCTAGAGACATCTCGTCAGATTCGAGACCTCCTGTTGGGGCCTTGTACGAAATCCTATAGCGATTTTATCCATCTCCATTCAGTTCTCTCGTTGTCCTATTGTTTGTAAACACGCAAAATAGTGTAGTCTGAGTCAGTGTAGGGATGCCAGAGGCTGTAGTTTAAAAATAGAAGCTCATGGGACAAAACCAACTACGCCAACATGTCAGAGTTTCCTCATGAATGCTAGTGTAGGATTTTTTTTGGTTCCCTATGCTCCCCATGCTTTCGGGCTACCTCGTCTGGGCGTAGTCACTTAAGAGCCCTGAGGCCAAAACACGCTATATTTTTGACGGGTGATTTCTCAGACTCCGTGATACCTATAGATGTCTCTTTAGATCCGAGACCTCTATGTCAAGGTCCTCTATGAAATCCTCTTGTAGTTTTCTTCATCTCCATTATGTTCTCTCGTTGTCTTATTGTTTGCAAAGGCACGAAATAGTGTAGTCTAAGTCAGTCTAGGGATGTCAGAGGTTGTAGTCTAAAAATAGAAACTCATGGGACTGAACCAACTACACCAACACATTGGGGTGGCCAGGTGAATGCTAGTGGAGGCTTCATTTTGGTTCCCTATGCTCCCCATGCTTTCAGGCTACCTCATCTGGGCGTAGTCCCTTAAGAGCCTTGAGGCCAAAACACGTTATATCTTCGACGGGTGATTTCTCATACTCCATGACACCTAGAGACGTCTCATTAGATGCAAGACCTCCAAATCGAGGCCCTCTATGAAATTATATCGCGGTTTTATCCATCTCCATTCAGTTCTCTCACTGTCCTATTGTTTGTAAACATGCAAAATAGTGCAGTCTAAGTCAGTGTAGGGCTGCTAGAGGCTGTAATTCACAAACAGAAGCTCATGGGACTAAACCAACTATGCCAACACATCAAGGTGGCCTAGTGAATGCTAGAGGAGGATTTTTTATGTTTCCCTACGCTCCCTGTGTTTTCAGGCTACTTCGTCCGGGCGTAGTCCCTTAAGAGCCCTGAGGCCAAAACACGCTATATCTTTGACGAGTGATTTCTCAGACTCTGTGGCACCTAGAGATGTCTTGTCAGATCTGAGACCTCCATGTTGGGGCTCTCTATGAAATCATTTTGTGGTTTTCTCCATATCCATTTGATTCTCTCGCTGTCCTATTGTTTGCAAAGGCGTGAAATAGTGCAGTCTGAGTCAGTGTAGAGCTGCCAGAGGCTGTAGTTTGCAAACTGAAGCTCATGGGACCGAACCAACTACGGAAACACATTGAGGTGCCCTAGTGAACACTAGTGGAGGATTTTTTTTTTGGTTCCCTAAGCTCCCCATGCTTTCGGGCTATCTCATCTGAGCGTAGTCCCTTAAGAGCCCTGAGGTCAAAACACACTATATATTCGATAGGTGATTTATCAAAATCCATGACACTTAGAGACGTCTTGTTAGATCCAAGACCTCCATGTTGAAACCCTATATGAAATTCTCTCGCGGTTTTCTCCATCTAGATTTGGTTCTCTCATTGTTCTATTGTTTGCAACGTGTGAAATAGTGCAATCTGAGTCAGCTGTATGATTGCCAGATGCTGGTAGTTTGCAAACAAAAGCTGTAGAACCAAACTACCTACACCCAACACATCAAGGGCTGGCCAAATAAAATGCTCAGTGGAGGGATTCATTTTTTGTTCCCTATGCTCCCCCGTGCTTTCGGCTACCTCGTCCAGGCTGTAGTCACTTAAGAGCCATGAGGCCACAAACAAGCCATATCTTCGACGGGTGGTTTCTTATACTTCATGGCACCTAGAACGTCTCGTCAGATCAAGACCTCCATGTTGAAAGCCCCTCTATGAAATTTCTTGTGGTGTTATCCATCTCCATCTGGTTCTCTCTTTGTGCTAGTTGTTTTCAAACACGTGAAATAGTGCAGTCTGAGTCAGTGTATGGCTGCCAGAGTTGTATTTTGCAAACGTAGCTCATAGGACTGAACCAACTATGCCAACATGTCGGGGTGGCTAGGTGAATGCTAGTGGAGGCTTATTTTTGGTTTCCTATGCTCCTCGTGCTTTCAGGTACCTCGTCTGAGCATAGTTGCTTAAGAGCCCTGAGGCCCAAACATGCCATATCTTTGACGGGTGACTTCTTGGACTCCAATGGAACCTAGAGACATCTTGTCAGATTCCAGACCTCCATTTTGAATCCCTCTATGAAATTCTCTCACGGTTTTCTCCATCTCCATCCTATTCTCTTGTTGTGCTATTGTTTGTAAACATGTGAAATAGTGCAGTCTAAGTCAGTGTACGGCTACTAGATGTTGTAGTTTGCAAACAGAAGCTCGTGGGAATGAACCAACTACGTTAACTAATCGTGGTGGCCAGGTGAATGCTAGTGGAGGCTTGTTTTGGTTCCCTATGCTCCCCATGCTTTTGGGCTACCTCGTCCAGGCATAGTTGCTTAAGAGCCTTGAGGCCCAAACACACCATATCTTCGACAGGTGATTTCTCAGACTCCGTGGCACCTAGAGATGTCTCGTCAGATTCGAGACCTCCATGTTGAATCCCTCTACGAAAGCTTCTTGAGTTTTTCTCCATCTCCATCCGGTTCTCTCATTGTTCTATTGTTTGTGAATGCACAAAATAGTGCAGTCTGAGTCAGTGTACGACTGCTAGAGGATATATTTTACAAATGGTATCTCATGGGACCGAACCAACTACACAAACACGTCGGGTGGTGAGGTGAATACTAGTGAAGGCTTTGTTTTGGTTCCCTATGCTCCCTGTGCTTTCGGGCTACCTCGTCTGGGCGTAGTCCCTTAAGATCCATGAATGACTAGATTGGCTTAAGAATAAATTTGATAGGGGTATGTCTAAGAACAGACAGGAGTTATCAATCACCTAGTAAATCTTTCTTGTTTAGTTCTGGATGGGAGTCATCTAGCCTATGGCTTAGTGACCTTCCATTCATTGATAATTTATGCTATGATAAACCCATGGATAAGATTGTAGTAAGTGCATGATAAGATAGAAACTAGTACAAAGAGACCATGAGCAAGAAGAAGTGTAAGTAAGGTAAATACACATATACACATTAATAGATTGAATGAATAATTACTCATATTTGGTAACTCTTTATATACATACATTATATAAATATTAATTTCCCAAGTTTGATGCATATTTTACATTGAAAATGCTAGTACATGTACATCACCAATAAATGAAAAAATAATCTATAATGTCGTAAATATTGTCAAGTGCACATCATATTAGTTTCATGCGAAAATAATCTCAAAAATGTAAGGTCCCATACAAAATTATCAAGTTCCAAATAGTATTTTAATGTTCATAATAAATACAAAAATGCCCAAATAGGTCATATACCATCAAGTTCAAATGCCATACAGGCTTACATATAATGTCATGCACATATGCATACAAAACAATGTCATGTAAGACATATATATTTCCTACTCATCAAAATCTATCCCTCTCTTGGCCTTGCTTGAAGAAGGCCCTCCCTTAGGTGAAGATGGAGATTCATGAGATGACTTTGGATCACCTGAGCCCATGCTTCGAGTCCTCTTCCGCTGAATAATCTTCTGTAAATGCAAACAATGTTTTTTTGTCAAAACTTAATTTATATATGTTTTCAACATGTATTTAAGACCATGCTAGAACAAAAGTATTTACATAAATACACAAACTTACCACAAGTTCTTGATCACACCGAATTTGTATCTCACGCTCAAATGAGTCATTGGGAGCTCCTGCAATATGAATGGGGGTACGAAGACGACGAGATGAAGGAGTCCGTCCCCACAAATTCAAAATGGAGGGGGTTGAAGTTCCCTACATACACATTAAGATCAGAAAATCTAACATCAGGATTAGTAAAAATAGAACTAAGTACATGTATGTACATAATGACAATATTTTAACTAATTTTATCAATATAGAACTATTGTTTTTACCTCGCCACACCTGTGAGTCAAATGAACAGGGCTGCTACCTCTCACAGGTAACTCCTGCATATACACAATGAAGGACATTATTAACATAATTTAATAATTCTACAATGAAAGACATTACTAACATGTAATTTAACATAATATGAATTACACAAGAAATTTAACAAAATTTACGTGTTGTTTGAATATCTTGGTGACTTGCTGCACAGATGAAATCGCATTGGCAACACCTTTATCTACTTGTTGTAGAGATGGTGGGGTGTCTAGTGAAGTCAACATCTTTATCAAACATATATATATATACATACACATGTATGTGAAAATTTCACATAATAAACATTTTAAATTACCTCTGTGAATGTATGGGTATCCATGGTGCTCGCCGCCTGTGGTCGGGATGAAGATGTGCCTCCTGAGCACCTATCATATCAATGCATATACATGAAAAATAAAATTATTTCAAATTAACATATAATGAGTAAATCAAGACTCCAAAACTTTTTTGTAACACAAATGTAAAATCATAAAAATGTACATGTGAGGTGACGCGATGAATGCAATCCAAATGTATCCTCAACAGAACATCTAACATAGTGACAGTTTATCGTGTGCAGCCCTTCCTAGCCACCAGGTGCACCAAAACATCCATATGCATTAAAGTATCGCACCTCCTCGGGGCCCAACATATGCTACACAGACGAGAAAAAGATGTGGCACTCATGCTAGTACTCCCTGAGGGGAAATATCTGGTATTATGCGGCATCTGGTTCAGGAAATATCCTTGTCTGTCTCAAATAATAAGGGTAGAAAAATATCCCATAAAGTGCGTGGAGTGGAGTTATCATCTCTACTGCTCCTTCATACTTGAGGGATTCTTGGGGGAATACTACCCAGACTGAATAGGTACCGTTGGTGCACCTAGGTCGATCTTGGCAGATCCTTTCCTAGCCTGGAAAATCTCCTAAATCAAAATAATTTGGGGATTCGTTGAGGATTAAATGTAATAGAGTTTCCTAGAAAGTATAGTGTGCACTCATTGTTATTACAAAGTGGAAACATAAAACACTCCACCACGGTCCCAAACAAGTATTTTTAATCAAAGTAGTATTACACCAATGGATTGGGAAATCGTTTACATGACAAACAGACCGGCACCTTAGTGTGGGGGTCGTGATAAGGCACTATGAGGTGCTTTTGAAATTTTTTTTTCTTTACCTCCACAGATGTACAATTTGTCTGGATATATGTAAACCCTACAAACCCTCTTGGTAATTTGTCCAACAAGCAATTTTCCCCGGTGCCACATTCAATTTAAACAATATGCCTCAATATGTTTGCAAGAGAGGCGCAGGGGGGGTGGGGGTTCGTTAGATTGTGAATTCCTCATATTGTGATTAAATCCTCAATTTCAATTTTTTTTGTTTCAATTATGTGGGAGGCCAAATCTTCTGACCTACCCAGGGGATGTTGAGCAATTGTGGGATCAGCCCCAGTGTCGAGAGGGGGGGACGCGATGACATGAAGAGAAGGGTTGGGTTATACTGGTTGATTCCATGGAACTGTAACGGGGAGTACAATAAAAAAATGTACAATCAATTTTAATCTATAATTATCATATTCAATTCAATTTTGATAAAAATAATTGTGCTTACCTCTTTCGGTGGTGCCATCTTCGATTCAAATCTTTCCATGATACAGAGAAATGATCCTTTGAGCTTGTGGATCTAGCTGAAATGAAACAATGCTGAGGGCACGGTAAAGCTCTTTGAACTACGTTTGAGGGAGGGAGATGAGATAAAAATGATTAGAGGATCGGGGCCCTCTTTTTTTGTTTATAATTAGCATAAGTGTACACATATGCTTTGGTAAAATCCAAAAACCTGAAATTCAAAACACGATCATTTATAATGAACGCGTCCGGTGTTTCCTTTTTTCCGAGATTCTTGTCACTTTTTGGCCCCCCAACTTTGGCACTTACCCGGTGTCTCCCCTGGAAAGCTTGATACATGACCACCTTGTGCACTTTGATTGTTCCACCATCCACCATTAACTTAATTTTCTGAAGCCTAGGTAAATCAAAATAATTGCGGATGGTAACGAACTTATATTTATGAATTTAGAGGACTCAACGATGTCAGCAACACCGTCACCTTCTATTTTTTGAGATATCCAATACCTTGAGGGTGTAAGGAGTACAATACCTGATGATTGGCATGGC